>JAGKQA010000155.1:0-90496 GCA_022609195.1 Plenodomus libanotidis | reverse complement strand
AATTAATACTTTTTAAGTTATAAGATAATTAATAAAGCTTATATTATAATAATATAACTTTAGAAATTTTATATTTATTACTATTATAAGTAAATATTTAACTTATAAAAATAGCCTTGGATTGAAAATAAAGTAACCCTGTTTTGGCTGGAAAACGCGCATACGGTTAATATATCCCGAAGCACGGTTAACATATCCGCGCCCATGATTTTTTATATAAAAATTTAGTATATACCTTATAGCCAACTTTACAAGGCGTAAACCTATAAATAAACCCTTATTAGATAATATTTATATAATCCACCCTATCGCACACCATATGCATTTAGTATACAGGCTTCAATACTACTTTAATATCCATATTTAGCAGTGATAATGGAGATTCACCGTTGTCCGGAATTTGTCTAGGAAAAGACGAATAATAGCGGGCGAAGCCCCATCTTGTCGCTAGATTTTGTGCGCAGGCGACAATTCGTTGGACAGTGTAAGATCGAGCTAAGTATGTGAACCACAAACACTTTGACTATCTGAGCTCAGGCGAGAAATGACGAGAAACACGGCCAAAGAGGAATAATACGGAAGTAAGACCTCCAAATATGAACATAGGCCTGAATAATTACAGTCCACTGCGATACCTCCAGATCTGTTAGAGGTCTCCTGTTCTATAGTTTTCATCCAGGTGGAGGGGCGGGGCGTGGATGTGCTGCTGCCACTCCTTCAATTTTGATGCAGAGCGTCTACGCAAGCCTGTTGTGAGATCATGTTGCACTGGTCTCACGGCAAACACGGTAAGTAATGAGGTTTGGCTGGATCTATTGTGCATGGCGCTAGAGCTCTAAGGGAACAATTCCAGATCTCGCCCACGTGAGACACCAGACCACACGCGCCTCATGCTCGGGCTGGGACGCTGTGTACCCTCACATCAGCCCGGCCTGTTTCCGCCACCGTGACGGTGAGGGAATGCCTTCGATTATTATGGCTGGTGATGCCTTCCACGAAGAGTGAGCACTCAGACATCATGCCAAATAATATCATCGGTAGTACAAATTGCGACCTTTGCCCCTTGTGCTCATTTATCGACTTCAGGAGCTAATGAAGTTGTCCCAAGTTCGTGGCGACGATTTTCGAACCCGGGCACAGTCAAGCAACCCTGCATCTCCATAGCCTTCGATCGACCTCTCGTGTATTCTTACTCGTAATCGAATCTGCTGAGTGATCTGAGGTTGGCAGAATTGCAGTGCTTACTCTCACTCGTTGGATGCCCAAGCTTGTGGTCACACGAAGCAGCCTCGGGCCTCCTATGCCTTGCTAGTACTGCTTGGAGAGTTACTCTGGATCCCAGGCATGTATCCATACATAGTAGGATCAGCGACGTGGTCACGCTGAAAGTGCCAGCTATGGGCAGGAACGGTGGCACGACGTCCGGAAGGTGATCGTTGTCGATTATGAGGCTCATATCCAGCCTATAACGACCTACAAGACTCGTGCGACTATCAGTCCTAGTGCCACGGCATGATTATTAGGCATCAGGTCACAACATAATGGTAGGAAGAAATTCCACACTATATGAGATGCCACATAACTTAACTTGAGAGTTCCCCAGCTCTATGCAGGCTTGCCTAACAAGATAATCTGTGGTCATCATCTGGATAGCCGGCAAATGCTCAGACGCCTGTCTAAATTGTCATCTTGAGCACCTCGAGACGACTATGGACGCGGCCTCCGGGGAAAGCTTTTGTAATAAGAAACGACCGATCCACTCCAAATAGACGAAGTGTCTCGAAATTCACCGATGCGGCCGGGTATTCTCTTCTCAAAAATATCCATGGCAGCAAGGTTCGCTTCCCTTGCTGGATGCATAGTGTCCACATTTGGAAGAGCATGTCCAATGAGGACATGCAACCGACAACAAAGTTGGCCAACGTTCCACATAGACGAGCTAAAGAACTTCACGTGGGCTTTGCGTAACGCGGATAGCCGTCGGACTAAGACCAGAAGGCATGCGAGAGTCAAAGATTGGCGCCGTGGCTAGACCTTGCTGTTGTGTTGCCTCGGGTACCGCCTTATAAGGAGAGATGCATTGGTCCTGCTGGAGGCAATGAAAATGAGATTGGGCTTGTCAGTGTTCAGAGCCTGCCTCAAGTAGCCGGCAACGCCCTGAGACACAAGCGTCAGAGGCAATGTACACATTGCCCCTGAACCAGTGCACGTGTACCTTGGAGGCTTGAGACATGAAGCTGGATCTCGTTTGCAAAAGACTGATCGTCTCTTCCTGCCCTTCGATCACCACTTCTTCGTGTCTATCTTTTCTGGCTGTGAACTTCAAAAGATTGCTCTTGACCCGCTGACCACGCAAATCTGAGGCGTGTCGACATTTCCCTCATCCGCACCACACTGTTGACAACCTGATTGTAGAATATGCTGTAGAACACTCAGCCATGGGGCAACTCAGTTGGGCACCAAGAGAAATTTGACGCCACAGTCCAATTCTAATGATGATGAATATTTGGATATCTGCCTGATTGAGGAAATACCGCGCAAGTGGAAGCTGAGAGGCTGAGAGATAGGATGGCGAGTGGTCATTCGGCCCCTGGGAACCCTCACAGATGCTGCCAAGTTTGCTGCCAATTTTTGTTGACTCTTGCAGAGAAATTCCACCGATCTACAATTCCAATGCATCCATTGAACAGTCGTTAACAAACCCTGCTTGCCTCTGGAGCGGCCTGTTAAGCGACCACAGTCATGCACCTAAGCGCACACTTTTCGAGCCGTCAAGATTCGCCAACATCGGCGTCAAATGAAACAAGTGTTGAATACTTAGACTCACTTTACCGTTTGGCTGAGCTTCCGGCCATACGTCAGCCTTTCGCGCGCTACTTACTTGTTAGGTATCGACGGCTCTTCTTGATCACCCTGTGCGCAAATAAGTGCCAATGGCATCTCGCCGGTGACTTGTGTCTTCTGCAATACAGCGGCACTTCCCGTCCTCAGTCACCTGGATACGGCAGACTGTGGTGAGTTGTAAAGTACACCAATGGTTCTAAAAGACGGCCTATTCAACGAAGTTGTGCATCGCATGCCTGCCAAGCATTGTAAGGATGATACTTGATATGCTACCTACTTCGTAAATACTTATGGCCATCATTTTATTGCCGCTCTACAATATTCGCCAATTCCTTGAAATGACGGACAAGAATTTGTGCGATCAGATGCACATTATCAGGAGAGTATGGTACTAGCCGCGGAAAGCTTCGATTGCACTAAAAAAATGCAGCGAGATGAGGTTCTAATGACTATGATTCTTATCAGTATGGGCTTGCGTCTGCTGAACTGCAACATTCAAGTTCGTCATAGTTTCTCGTGACACTACAAGTCTGTCTGAAAGATGCTCTGCTAGCAGCTTTAGGACACCTTAAATTTCCTTTGTATCTAGATGTAGATGCAGTGATATGTTACAGGGATGCTGTGAGGTACTGTCGCATGAGCAGCTGGCTCACCGTACCTGGCGAAGTCGTCAGGCAACGGAGAAGATGATGTGAACGAGTCAAAAGTAGTCTCGACGCCGACACGCTGTTGCATTCGATCGAACCTCGAGACAACGCCTGCACCAAATCAATTGCCAAGATTCAACCGGGAATGATTTGCCTGCCATATGAGGGTCTCTTATCCGACACAACACGAGAGTTTGCTGTTTTACCGTCGAGACACGGTAAACGGCAGGTGTACAGCGCAGTACATACTGAGTAGGTGGTAATTCCGCGAGCCCTGGGGAGCCTAGCAGGGCCCACATGAGCATGCTCAAGCATGGTCCGCATAGCAACGTCGCACCAACACATTCCGTACAACAGGCTGACGTTCGGCAGATGATGGTGAAGCGTTGATATGGCTGTTTTACATTGGCCCAGTCATCTTTGATTTTGCTTCATGACTTACTGATTACCCCGTCCTACTCATACAGCATTATGTCGGTTTTCTGAGTTATGACACCATTGCGCGAGAACGCTTATGGAACATTGGCCTCTTGCCAACCGAACGTCTCTATAGAGATTATGGGTATGCACAAATACAAGCGCAGCGATACATACTCCGTGTATAATCACAATCACCCCTAATCTTGTTAGGGGCTCACTGATGTCGACGTTCAATCTACTTAGCGTGGGAGGAAGCCTATCTCCGATTCTTTGGAGTCTTACCTTGTCAATGGAGCGGCCCTTCTGTTCACTCCGTACAAACGCGTTGCAATGAATGAAGGGACCCCAAAATGGGCTGATTCGCCTGTCAGCCTATCGAAAGTATGATGTCTGGGCACACATATCTGAGTTATGGGCCAAAAGCCCTGCAAGTAGGGGAGGCACACCAGCCCACTTTCCGGAGATGTCACCCTCGCTCCACTGCCCAGATGCTTCGGCCGGCACTTGGTGGATTAGAGTAACTTGGCCCGGAAACATGAACATTCCGTACTACGCGACTGCGACCTTCAACTGTACCTCGCGCATTGTGTACGGCAGTCGGACGGAACATGTCGCCGTTTGTTCACGTGCAGAATGCGTTCCGGCATCTTTGCTTCTTGATAATCTCCGAGGCACGGCCCAGCTACGGCTCAGCCACGGCTTTAAGCAGCTTGGCAGATCTTACATTGTTTTTCTGGAGATCAGTGTCCATGGGCATTCAGGTATCTAGAATACCACTCGTCGTGCGTGAGCCCTACGAGGCGGTCCGAAGATGCTCGGGAAACAGTTTCAGGCTAGCCCAAGTACTTGGCTAGACCACTCACACAGCACACGTTGATGTGTCGTAGGAAAACTTCTACTGTGGTAGCAGGAGCAGCATCATTACGCAACCTTGGTGGATTCCATGTACTGTGCATGTTCCGTACACCCTCTGTCGTACAATGGCAAAGCTGTGTACCACTGTTGTATAGTATCAGCGAATCTACTTTAGGCGGGCATGGGCTTCCTTGCAGACAGCAGCTGAGCGTTCTCGAGGAGCTCCTGCAAGACACTCCGCCGAAAACAAGCAGAGCCCACTGTATGAGGCATGGTGATGAATTTACTATGGTGAGACCAGTGTATTTTATCCTTCGTACCTAGGCGCGCAATTGCCCAAAGGCACACATGGACATCGTGGTATGACTGTCCTAGCGTGAGGCAGCCTGTCTTCAAACAATATTTGACGTCGCAGGCTTGATCGCCGGCTTCGACATGTCAAGACGCCAAATCCTAATGCTAATTTCAGGGTCTGGAGTGTGGCTGAGCTGCATGATCAAACGTCAAACGCATTGCGCGGTAATTAATCACTCATCCACCTTAGAACGATATGCCTTCGATCGACTTGAGCTTTGTTGCCTCTCACCAAACCTACCGGTCTGCTGGTCTGCGGGTCTGCAGGCCAGCACATTTGTTTGTACCATGTTTGTGTATGTTATCTGCCCAGGTGCCTGTGCCGCAGCCCTTTCTGTCGTTTCATTTGCGATCTGGTGTGTCGTTGTCAGAATTGTATGTACTGTACCGCGGCTGCTGTTGGGCAGCGAAACAGGGGCCTTGTTGACAAGGTTGGACGACTGGGCGAGAGGATTCCGGATTGTAAGTTTGAGATCTGCCCGCTCCCCGTCCCGTTCTCTATCGATCCTATCCCACGGCGCTGGGACGAAGTGCAATCAAATTGTCGACCAAATCCAATGTAGCATTCGCGGCAAAGTCATGCGGATGGAGCGCGAGGAGATGCACCGTTGACAACACCGGGGAGATGCTTAAGCTTTTCTTGTACTTTGCTGAGGCAAGTAAGGTTGCATTCCCTTCCTGCGGGCGTGAACGAATTTGTGCAAGCCCACCAGTTCGCCTAACTTTTAAGGTTTACCTTGAGCGCGACTGTCGCGGAGCAGGTGGGACTATTCTAGGAGGCTTAAGCCTGATCAGCACGCGCACGCGCACCCGCACCATGCGACATCGTCGGACGAGTCCTTTCGAAGCACATCACTGGCTGGCGGATGTGCTTGCCGGTGCATGGCAAGATCGGCTACCACAGGACGCACGCGAGGTGACATAGACCGTGTTGGCAGAACTGGCTGCAACTAGGTACAGACGCTCTGCGAGTCAGAATATCCCTCGATAACTTCCTGTCTGAGGTCTTGCCACGCTCGCAGGGCGGCCGATTTTAGCTAATACGAGAACGTCCGACGATTAGCCAGCCACGCGGATGGTTGTAATAATCTTCCGGAAGCAAATCGATATAGTTGTGCCAGCACGATAAGATGATTCGGATATTGGTACCCGTACAGGCTTGAGTCACATTTCAGGGTTGACAGCCCTTCCAAATTGCTCTACAGCGCACGATTCAGAAAGTCACCTGAACAATACAGAACATGATTCAAAATCTCCTTCGAACGGGAGCGACCATAGTACTGGCCGAGGTCCAAAGTCATCCGGGCCTTTTTACTTGGCTTGAAGTTGGCTTCAGGGGCCAGCTAAATCCCGGATGCATTCAGTAGTGTAGGAGGCAGATCAGCGAGGCGCCTGACAGCCGGTGTTCCTTCAGAGATCGTGCGAGCCGGACAATCCCAGAAATGCCAAGATATCAGCATCCAGGGATCTCCGACATCTAGACAGGGGACCCATTCACAAGTTTAAAAGCAAAAAAGAAGGCCCTGGTTAGCGTAACCCCTCACCATAGGGCTGAGAACACCTTCCGGCCGGTATAGGTGGGTCCCCATTTCCAGGCAGACAAGCTTGCACTGGACGAGACCACTCAGTCATTGCCAGCTTGATGTGTAGGACATTTTGGATTGTCGCCTGCGACAGTTCCTGACGCTGAGCACACAAAGCATCACAGAAAACCGTCGCCCCTTGATCGTGATTTTCCAGCCTTCCGGGTCATGGCTGACGACGTTCAGCCGGCCTGCGGGAAGGTGGACATCGCGAGTGGCCCTTGAGGCATCAGCTCCATCTAGATGCTCACAGACCCACAAGTAAGCTGCGAGGTTGAGGATGCTCCGGGCCGTGGACACAAGCAAGCAAGACGCCAGGACGCCTGATGACACCAGCTGTCCGCGTTCAAGCTAATGCACAGCTTTCGCCCGCATCTAATTTCGGTCCCGAATTTTTGTCAAAGCGGCACCCTTTTCCAGGCTGCCGTCGTCGGGGATGATATCCACGATCCTGCGTTACGCACGAGACCCTACGCAGTATATCACGGTTATTGAAACACGTCAAATGTGCTAGTCCCATATACTAGTATCTTGAGGCTCAGAACGCCTCGTGCTATATAGGGCGAGCTGCATCTGCACAATACAAATAATCAAACTAGCAGGGACAATTTTGGACGATGATGTATAAACTACGTTTTAAGGGTTTTTGCGTGGCTTTGTAGAACAGCCTGAAAATGCAGGTAAGATCCATACGACGCCAACTCGCCATCCCGATAATCCGGACCGAGTACTTCTTAGTATGCTCGGCCGTATGGACAACAGAAGCAGCCTTGCCGCTGTGCGATCCCCAAGAATTTCTTTCGGAAACACGCTTGCTGCCCAATCCTCTAACAAGGTCGTGACTTACTGTGTAGACCGGCGGTCACTGGTGGCCACTGATGGCCACTGGCAGGGGTTGCAATTGCGACGGGCTGAGATCTCCTAAGCGTCGCTGATATGGATCGACATAGACTTCGTCAATAGCTGAGCTTCCGCGGAGAAAAACACGTCTTGGCCGAGTCTAGTATCTACAGGACCCCAAATGGGACGACTGGACAAAATGATGATGAGTCGGCCAAGTACACATAGAGTACAGGGAGCACATCGATGCGCTCAACTTGGGTGGGGACTTGGACGCCGAGGTCTTCCATGACACCTAACCCAGCTTGAGACGAATACACTCGGAAAGAGGCTCTCGTCATCCTGTCACCCCGCCACCATCTAGTAGAGGCTCGCTCACCTCATCCGCTTTCGTGTATAGTCTGTCTAGAAATCAAGCAGCCGTGAGACGCAACTGGCGGTCAGATCGTGCCCCACGAGACGGAATTGGGGTCTAGAAAGGCGGTAATGCTGATGTCTGGGTTAACGTATTATTGCTTCACCCATACTTGCGGGTAAGCACGAAGCGAGCAGAACCAAGAGCTGTTTTGTTTCTACGACCTGAACGCTGTTGCAGCTGCTGAGAAACGATTTTGATTTGAGACATTGACAGATGTTTGACAGGCATTAATACGACCGTTGTCTGGTCTGTGCCTGGTCGGTATCAGCAATTGTACCTCTGTGTAGTCTGACATCCAATAGTTGCACGTCCTGTGAGTTGACACAGTTCCATACTCAGATCTGTCGGGTCTTGAGGAACCGCGGATGCAAGGCAGTCAATGCGCACGGGAGCGAAATGTCCACTTGATTACATCTCGAAGGTGCCGTTTGTGATGGTCATGAGTGTCAGAGATTAGGGAGAGTGAAGGAGCGCTATGGGGGAAAGGTGCGACGGCAAGTGTTCAGAAGACGAGATGATTTTCGCCCGTCGAAAAGCCGGCTTCCAGCTGCATGAGCAGGTGGCGGGAGACACAGCATACCCGGTCATACCACTGTCAGCACAATAGGGCAGAGGCTTTTCTTTGGAGACGATGCTGAGTGCCACAGAAGCGCGACGCTGCCAGCCGAGTTCTCGGCCTTTCAGTAATTCTTCGCTGGAGGCGTTTCGCCATGTGTAGCAACAGAGACAGTGAGTGGATCAGGTTGCACGGTTTCACTGAGTGATGCTAGACTCTCACCGACGCTGGGGTTCTGCGATGTTAGAAGTCGGTGAAGCTTTATGACCTAGTAGACCTGCGAAGCTGATGGTTTGTGGGCGGATCAGGTCTGGTTTGATGCGATGAAGTGAACTCGTCCCGTCCTTATCTACAAGCTGAGGCCTAACCACGAGCTGCAGCTCTCACGAGCGCGAATATCAAAAAACCTTCGCAGATAGTGACCAGACACGATTCGCTACGCGTCTGGGCCAGACCTAGGCGTGCACATCCCGAGGGCAGTGAAGTTGAGGTTTGAGTATGTAGGGTCAGCAGTGGAGGTGGCCTAAGCTGACAGTGGTCGTGTCATCGATGCAGCCCTCCATGATAACTTGTCTGCCTCGTGGCTGCTGTGGGCGATGTTGCCATGTGTTTGCCACGTCCAAGATCCCAGCGGAAGTTATTTAGAGGCTGGAGGGGCGAGAGAGGGCGGTGGAGTAGTAGTGTTGCCTTGCATTCGGTAGTGCCACAAAAGAACAGCACACAGTTGTGCTGGTAGTGGATATGAGGGTACCGTGTTGGCTGCGCGAGAGTGCAGAAAGAGGAGATGAGACGATATGATTTGAAGCTGTTCAGCGTTCCGCTGCACCTGGCACTAAAACCGGACAAGCGATAGTGCCATGCAATTCGGGCCCCTCTCTGAAATGCTGTCCTTGTGGCTCGGGCCATGCCCTACAGGGTCTATAGGACGGGTGGAGAGGATCAGCCCTGGAAGGCCAGACGAGGCGCGACATCTGACTACAGTGTGGATGAGTGACAGATGTACTGCTACATTGCCCCTCTCGTACCTGTACTTCTCTTGCACTCGACTGCGTATTTCGAGATTTGAAATGCCATTCTCAGTCTCTCGGCCCTGGCGAGTCAAAGCTACGATGACTGAAGCCTCTCATCACAGTGAGTGCCGTGCATATAGAGAATCAACGTTGCCTGTTCTTGTTTATGATAGGAAACACTCTTCTTTCACCACGAGACTTCGACCGAGGCCAACATTACCGTCTTCTGACCCCTATATAATTCTGCTCCAGTAGGGCCAGTGGATTTTCAAAATATTGCGTGTATGAGCTTGTACCTAATACTGTGTTTTGTTCAGGCTGTTCTTGGTCTGAAACGCGACAGTCTCCATCACCGGTCTTGTTCCTGCTCTCGCCTAGCCTTTCGGCATCGAGTGGCTGAGTGAGCTTGATGAGGTGGAATAGGAAGGAGACAAGAGAGGACGGAAGGGAAGAACAAAATAACAACGACGTGTGTGGGTGCGTGGTAGATCTTCTCCAGATACGGACCGAACTCGACGATCTGGGTACATGGCCGATCGGCAATCCAAGTCACTTGTGGTCACAGGCTTGCCTTGGGCTCAAATAAAAGAACACCCCTGCTCCCGTTCCAACCTTGGAAGTCTCACTTATGTACTTGACTTGACGAGACCCATGGCCCTGTCCGTGCCTTCTCTTAGACACCCTGGCGGCCCTCTAAAATTGATGGAACACAAGTGAAAGCTAACCTTTTATAGGTTCCCTTTCCGCCCTGTCGCCCTACAAGGTTGGCATGAACAACAGTGGCACTTCTCACTTCCAGACTTGGACCTCTGGGAAAAGAACTCGCTCGACTCGAACCGCCATAGACTGCTCTTAGCTCCTCGACTCGGCATCACCACTTTCAGCCTTGTCCGCCGGCCTCTGTGGCCTTGTGCTAACGCGCCTCTTGAAGTCATCTTTCATAACGCTTTCTCTTGTTGCAGAAGTGTATGTTCTGCGCTCTGGTCTTTCGAATCTATTAAATCCGCGGCACTGCCTGCCGCACCCCACTCTGGTCAAGAAGCACCACCAGCCGGAACATCGACAACACCGAAATCGAGAACCGCAGACGCAAAGTTGCTAATTTCCGGTTGGGTCTATCTGATTTTCGCTCACTAGAGTAGGACGAGGCATCACGTGCGTTACCATTCCCCTGGTACTAGTCTAGTCAAGGCCGTGGCCAGGACCCAACTCGACATCACTCCTCCTGCCTGTTGGCCGTACCTTTGCAGCCTCCTGTAGGCCAGTCAATCGGCTGAGCTGCGGGACTGCTATTTATTAACTTCTCCCCAGTGTAATTTACTTCGGTAGACTGACGGCTTTTGTGTTGGACCGCTACCACTATGGACATTGTCCGCGGTGCTCGAGCATCGCGAGAGTCTGGCCCTCCGTCGATTTCCATACACGACGACGACCGAAGACCCTCAGGTGCATTCAATTCTGGCTATACAAGGTCCTTATCCGGCCCTTTGGGAATTCCAGGTGCGCCGTCGCATGATGGTCCGCCCCCTCCGCTTCCTCCTCCGCGATTTGTCCCGGTCAGTGGGCCTCAGGCCGACCACAACGATTACTATAATCGACAACGGAGGGAATCATACGTTGAGAGCTCGAGCTTTTTTGGCGGGAGAAGCGAAAGTAATTATGGCAGTTTTGGGCCTCCGAGCTGGAAATCAAGAGCTGCGCAGGATGATGAACCAGAATATGCAAGGCGAGACAGCACAGCAACAATGACGGGGCGAGATGAGGGCTATGCGAGCATGTCAAGCTATGCCTCCTCAGGGTGAGGTTCTCTCCGGTTGCTATCAGGGGCCACGCGCCAGCCTTAGGGTCACGCGATGATGCTAATATCTGATACAGGGCCCAAAACAGTTGTGGGCCTAAGTTCCGCATGCACGATCAATACCAGTTCCGTTCCGGCGACTCATATGACAACCAGCAGCTGAAGAAGCTCGATGCAAAAAGAACATTGGACAACAAATCGCCGCCACGTGGATCCGCCTTGAGCTCGTCAATGCGATCCCTGCGGCAGGGTTCGCGGCCTCATATACAGCTTCCACAACTCTCTCTGCCAGCCAGGCCAAAGAACCCAGGATTTGACTCACCTAGACTTGGTGATGCACCACACTCGGCAGTCTCGCCTCGGAGCACCTCTTTCGCACAGGTGAGCCGGCCAAACGATTACAGGTCACCCCAAGAACCCATGTCGGCCATCGAGTTCGACCGGAGTCCATTCTACAGAAAGTCACGCCAGAATTCGGCATTCTACTCTGATGCGCCCACACCATCGGACACTTATGATACAGAAATGGAGTTTCCGCTCGAGGAGACGGATCGTCTACATCAAATGCACCTCGACGAGGGCCGACATTCGCGTATCAACAGTCTGACTTACGATTCCCAAATGGCGTCGAGCCTCAAAAGACGAGCTTCTAGTCCGCCCGTTGAGGATCCTATAATTCGTCATGTATCAAGCCAGGGCGATCTTCTCCGGCGCCGCGAGAATGTATCCAGGAGTAGTCCCGTGCCTCGACTCTCGGTGAATCCACCGCAACCGCATGGCAGCATATCATCTGTTTCATCGGGCGACCGGAGCGGTAGTTTTGGGTGCTTAAGCACCGCCACTAGCATGACCTCGTCATTATCATTTGGTCGGCGCTCCCCCGTTGGGCTGTCACCAGCCGGGGTCTCACCCACAGACGTGGCCACCTCGCCGTTCGCGACACCGAGTACTACAAATCGCAGCCCAAGATCTACCATCACACCGCGAGCCGGTCCCCATCAACGCGGCCCAAGCAATACGACCAATGTAGCAAGTCCGCGAAAGCTGACGGATCCGGCGATACGGCCAGGCGCCGTAGTCGGATCAAAACTTCAAGGCTTCTTCATGTGTGACTGCTGTCCAAAGAAACCCAAGAAGTTTGAGTCTCACGAAGAGCTGGCGTAAGTTCTCCACAAGGCCCCTACATTTTGCCCCGCTAATTATGGCCCCGAATAGTGCTCACGAGGCAGAAAAACAGTACGAGTGTCAGTTTTGCGGTAACCGCTTTAAGAACAAGAACGAGGCGGAGCGTCATCAAAATTCCCTTCATGTACGACGTCACTCGTGGTCCTGCTCTGCGCTCTCCACCTACGACCGAGCATTCCACGAGTCGACGTCACGACCCGGGGAAGCTGACACCTGCGGATATTGCGGCGAGGAATTCAAACGATCTGCGATGAGCCCCGCGGGTCACGGACGCCAAGCAACGGAACAGGACTGGGAGGAGCGCGTTCGGCACCTACAGGACCATCACAAGTTCAGGGAGTGTAACAGCTCGAAGAAGTTCTTTAGAGCAGACCATTTCCGGCAGCATCTCAAGCACAGCCACGCAGGTACCAGTGGGAAGTGGACCAACATGCTGGAAAATGCATGTATGCTGGAAGAAGAGCCGCCGCTGCCGCCGGGGAGGTGAGCGCGATGTGGGTTGCTTCCTCGGAGGTTAGCTAAAGGCAGGTGAGCTGGCTGTGACACAGCAATGACTGTGTCTTGGAAAGAAGCATGATGCGCAGTACAGGCTCGCGCCTTGTCTTGCGGCCCTGCGCCACAGCCAGAGTGTGCATCCATATCATCGATTGGGGTCAACTCGTTAGCCTCAGCCCGCGACCGGTGTTAGGGTCGATAAACCGAATGAAAGCATCATCAGTGGCTGAGAAGTTGCACATTCCGCTTGTAATCATGGCTTCGATACCTATCGTCTGTGCAGTCCTCGGGCTTTTCTAGATTTCAGAAGTGTTGGCATCGTGACGACTTCTAAATTCTGCCGCCAGGCTCGAGAGCAACGTCTTACTGTGTACAACTCGTGTTACTGACGATCAATTACTGTAGACACCGTCGTGTGCTGACGACTATCAAGTTGTGACGTCCAAACCCAGCCGTCGACCAGGACCCGCAACTCTAGGGACGTTGCTTCTGAATAACCGGGAAAAGCTATCTTCTTCCTCTGGTCGGAATCGCAAGTTTGTTAGCCAGACCCTGGCAGACGAGCAGGAGAGCTTAGCTCAAGTAGGATCAGATCCGCGTAGGCCGCGGAGGAATGATTGCTTATACTGGAGCACCTTGAGGACCACGTCGCCGAAGGATCCAAGCGGGGCACACTAAAGGAAAGGCTTTCCAGGGGACTACGAAGGATCCTTGTTACTGCGAGGGTCTGGATATCGTGCTGCGAGAATACTTTCCTCATTTCAAACTTCGGGACCGAGCCTAACTTTTGTCAGCCCCGTCGCCAGTGGGTAGTGTTCGAGGTCAAGACTTGGGGACTCCACTACTAGGCAACGGCTCACCACGAGAAAACCAAGTCAAAAGGTTTCGCTAGAGGCATTTCGAGATATTGCTCAAGTGCTCGTAAAGTTTGTCACCGCGCTTTATGTTCAAGTTTCTTTCGGCCAGCACCACTTGCAAATCGGCGACTGAAACCATTCTGATTGCGGTCACCAGCTCATCACAGAGTCAGAAGAGTGTAGCTCGTCCCTCGTGGAAGGTTCGGGATAGTCTTGAAAATGACATGATGCATCAGTCGTGCTTGCACTGCAACTACCGGCGCGAAGACCCGAAGTATTGGCCCTACGCCCGCTCGGAATCCTATCTCCAAACGGTGCCGGCTTCCTGCCGGCTTCGACCTAACCAAGTCTGGGCTGGCTGGAAGTTTTGCCCGGCGCGTGGCGACGAGAATGCCTGGAGGAAGCCTTCCTGGGCGTAGTGAGCCAGTGAAACCCATGACTGGGTCACTTGCTGCCGATCCAGCAGCCCGGTCGCTCGGTAGCTGATACTGATTCTGGAGGTCAGTCCGTGCCAGCCAGTAAAAGAAGCTGCATGAGACAGCGGACACGTTGATCTGGTTTAAGGCTCGTGCCTATAATTATTTGCCGGTAGATGTTGTGTTTGAGGGTATGCGGACGCAGTGACTATAGATCACATTGACCCACAAATATCAATTTGGACTTGCCTTGTCCGCCTGCGGGTCTCTTTCTCAGCTATAGGATAGCCTCGTATTACAACCCTGAAGACTCAAGTCTAGTCAATAAATGTCACCACGCAAGTCAGCCAAGGGCATATCCTAGGTGCCCATCCAGAGATCAAACCTACAAGCCTCGGAAGCAGGCAACAGATGATTCACAGACTCCTTGTAGATCAAAATATAGGGCTAAAACCTTCCATCTTTGGCTTGGGGCAATTTGGCGCCAGACGAATTCAGTAGAAGTCCAACATACAAGACAATTTCCGGTGTCCTCGTCAGGGTTTGGACTCCAGGAGGTCTGCTTTCCAAAGGGTAACATCAGAACCTGTCTTGGGCTTATGTCTTACCGGCAACTTCAATCTGAGTGTCTTCCAGATCCTTCAGGTAATTTGATCTGTAATTGCGGGAGCTTACGGCCTTTGGCTATGGAGCCAGGTTTGAGAACACCAGCAATGATTGAATGCCTTTATCTCAGGGCTCCACATATATCATGTCAATACCAGCTTGTGCCACCGAGAACGATTTATGGCTTATGTACTTCAAGAACTAAGTGACTAGTAGTTTGAAATGATTCAACTCTAGGATCTTTCCTCTCAGTAGATTCCAGCTGAGCAGGTCTCTCTTGAGCAGCTACGCACCTAACAAATTAGAGCGGAGTGCTCGGATGGTCTATTCACATTCATCATGGCTGCCTTGTTGCAGGAGACGGTGGATCGAGCAGGGAAAGGATTATGCCTGAAAGGGCCCTCGAAACAAAACCCGGTGTCCTGGTGGAAAAGCGGGAAGGATTTCGAAGGATTGGAAGTCCCGTCACAGGGCTGCCAGGCGGTGCCAGGCAGCAAAATTCCGCAGGTACTTGCGAGTGACAAACGATAAGAAAAGGGCATGGCATTTACCCTTGGTCATCCACACTACAACAGCGGATTACACGGAAGATTCCACCTTGTGCACTAATACCAATCGACTTGGCCTTGTTGATAGGAGGCCCTTGCAAAACAACATCTGCACAAGGGGGTAGATTGGGGCGTTCCAAGTGTCTTGCCACTCAGCAGCATGGGGTTCACACCTTGCTGGACAAATTATATGCCTAGATACAGTTCATACTAGGTAATTTGTGTGCCTGGTAGTGTGTTGGTATTGAGGTAGAATGTAGCCAGGAATTGATGTCAGACTCAAGTACACTACTAACCTACATGGAGCTTTCCAGATAGACATTCACCTATTTGAAGTGCAGCATGCATTGACGAAATGGATGCAATAGCAAAGTCCCTGCAATTGCCACATGGCCAGGTACAAAGCCTTGGGACGGTCAGCAACTTTGAAAGACTACTCACTCTATCTGTCTGATGTTGTGCATCTAACATGGCAATTTAGGTAGTACCTAGGGAGGTAGTAGGCAGTAGGTAATAGGTAATAGGTAATAGGTAATAGGTTGGTGCTGGTTGTCTTTGTGTAACACAACCGGATGCAGCAAGTCCACGTTGTTCTCGTGTGTTGCTTTTTCGTGCAATTCTAGTTGGAAATTGGTCTCAGCCCTACCCACAAAGTAAGCCTTTCTTCAGCCTTCAGCCTTCAGCCATTCATGCTGCTTTGGGAAACGAGGAGGGACACTTAGTACTTGTACATTTTTGGCCCCCACCTCTGCAAACATGAACGGTTCCGACGGCAGCATGTTCCATTTCTTTCCCGTGTTTCCCGCAATAGAGATAGATCCCTGTAACCCTGGCAGTTGGGGGCCGAAAATGCGGGGCAGAGCAAATAGGAAGTAGTCAACGCAAAAAGTCAAAAGTCGACCTTACTGCTAGAGTTCACATCACATTGCATGACCCCATCTCTTTGCTGTGGGATCGCCATATCAATACTCAACACTGTTCATTTCCACACCCACTTGCCGTTGTGTGCACCGGTCCAGTTCCAGTCCCAGTGTCACAGCAGACTGTTCACAGTAGTCATCACTTGACACTACCAGAATTAGATCCACACCGGTCCTGGACTATGCAATCGCCGAATGACTCAGGCCGGACCCAAGTTGCAATCGCAAACGCATTGTCGAGCACAAACAGAAGCATAGATATTGACGACAACGCCATCGACGACGACACTGCAGTAGCCGACAGCCAAGACGACCCACCATCAGACCTTGAGCGACCCAGGACTGGAGACTTGGCCGCCTCAAACGTCACCTGCCTCTCTTCCGCCTGCTGCTCGCGCTTCGCTGCCTTGACTGGCCTCGACCTCCACGCCATCAAGCGCGAGCTGCAAGCAGTTGACATATCGCCCTCGGACTCACACACAGAACAACGACAAGCCTGCCATCCTTCACCTCAAGACCGCCGTCATAAGCGCTCAGTCTTTGAGGGAGGGCCCGATCACCAGGCCCTGCACATCCTCGAAAAGAAAGCCATGGCACTCAACCGAGTCGATGGCCCCGACGAGCTTTTCGTCGGCGGCATCTTTGCTTTGCGCAGGCCAGGCTCTATGGAATCAATAGGCATTACACATATCTTGAGCATGATCAAGTACAGCTTTGTGGATTGGCAAGGTTTCGAGGACCGATATACCCACATGAGCGTCGATGTCGACGATGTTGACGACGAGGATATCGTCGTGCACCTGCCACGCGCCGTCAAGTTTGTTCAGCGAGGTCTGAATGGCGGCACGGGCGACTGGCCTAGCGGCACCGTCCTTCCTGGATCAAGATCAAAGGCAAAGACAGTTGCAGACACGAATTCGAGTGTCGACTGTCAGGCAAGTCAGACAAGACCCTCGCTCCCAGAGAGCGAGATGAAACATGTCTCTTTGGACCATGACGCCAAAGCCCATCCCGATAAACCAGGTGCCGTCTTCGTCCATTGTGCCATGGGCAAGTCCCGATCCGTCACCGCCGTCGTGGCTTACCTGCTCTGGAGCTACCCACACCGCTACGGTCTCACGCCCAGCAATAGCAGCCGCCCAGACGAGGGGACAGCACGTAAGGCAGTCGTGGCTGCCGTCGACTGGGTCCGCAAGACCCGCGAGATTGCAGAGCCTAACCCGGGTTTCATAAAACAACTCGAGATGTGGGTCATGATGGGCCGGCCAGCGGACACGGACGACGCAGTGGAGCGCCATGTCATGTATCAACGGTGGCTGTGGGAGAGGGAGGTCGAGGAGAGCGCTAAAATCGGTCGCAAACCCGACTGGCTCAGATTCGAGGACGAGACGGAGGATGATGGCAAGACCGATCGAAAAGAGGGCACTGATCTTGCGACGGAGCTGCGCTGCAAGAAATGCCGGCGCACCTTGGCCACGCAGCAGTTCATCATAGCCCACCAGAAAGAAGTCGCCGCAAAGAAGCCGTGTCCACACCACTTCATCGAGGCCCTGTCGTGGATGAGGCCGGTCTTGGAGGAAGGCGAGTTGGACGGACGGCTGATATGCCCAAACCCCAGATGCGGCTCGAGTCTAGGACGGTATTCGTGGAAAGGCTTCAAGTGCAGCTGCAACGAATGGGTCTGCCCCGCCTTCTCCCTGGGTGCGAGCAAGGTCGACGAGGTCACCACCACAAGGCAGTCCGGGCCTGCGACTGGCAAAGAGAGCCTCGCGGAGGCACGAGCTGCGCATGGAATCAGAATGCCGCCTGGAAAGCAGAACCTTTAGACCACACACCACGCACTACAAAACTTTGCATACAGATTGCCGGTGGCAGGTTGGCAGCAGGGTACAGACAGACGACATCGATATCATCACACAAACGGATGAGCTCCACTATCTCACACCCGCCGCAGACGTGCTTCTCGTCCAAGCTCAGAAGGATACCTCGCATTCGTCCAGACACTCGAAAGAGCGCCAAGCGCCGCAACATTGCACTTGGGACCAAAATTTGAACCATTCCCTTGCACATTGGTCTCGGAGTGGCTGTTAGCACAATGGTATTTAATACACCTTGTGGCGGATTTCAGGGCTCTGTCTCCGTTCAGATGGTGCCACTTTTGTACAGTAAGACAGCAAGAAGGGACAAAAAGCGTTACCTTCTGACACAAGTTCCGCTCATTCACAAGGTGAAAGCGTTCCAACAAGACACTCGTTGTCGTAATGTCAGCAGGTCCCTCTGACCATCTCAGCTCTCGAAGATATTGGCAAGCCTTCTATGCCCAAAGCAAAACATCTGTGGATGGATTTCTTGAGTAAGACTATATTGGCCACTGTGCTGGGTCCAGCCCTGTGCAGTTCACAAGGCAAAGCTGCCAGTGCCTCCTTGATGTGCGTGAATCTGGTGCTGGAGGGCGTTTCGTCGTTTCAGATCCGGTGTGAACTGGCAGACTCTGTTGTGTGACTGATGGGAACTCGCCTGGCAGCGTGTATCTCCATATCCCACGAGGATGAAACCCAAGTTACGAGTGGGAAATCTGGTTCCTCTGGCAACCCGATGAGTAGAGTGCTCCAGTGTATGTGAAGAACCAACAGTCCTATGAAGCCTTTCTAGCTTCAGCCCAATCATCACGCCGGGACTCCTTCCCCTGTCCCTCGGCCTTGTGAAGAAGACGAGTAGACTATTCATCGACTCATATGCCCACACTTTTTGGTGCGTCTAGTGTGACATCCCAGAAAACATCTTGCATGATCGATCTGCGCGCTATCCTCCGGCCCCCAAACCGAGCGGCCGGCTCAGCAGATTTTCCCATGCTTTACTATTGTCGGCCTCCACTCTCAGAGGGTTGGACCAGCCAGATCGGCCAGTGCGTGGGGCATGTATCGGTACATTGAATCTCTCCTTTTATGGTACGAAAGTTATACCCAGCCTTACAACGGTCACAACACAGAAATTTATCCACGCCGCAATGCTGCGCCACGGTACCATGCCAAATGTTCTTCTAACGTTCGTCGTATGGGCCAACAGTCAGACGTGAGGACCTCATTGCTACATAAGAATCTTAGGATCATGTGGATTCAAGGTGGCAGGCCCTCCGACTGGCCCCTTTACGGCGTGCATGCGAAGCCTGTCGGGGTTGGGTGAGGTTTTTCTTTTTGGTTCGGGTCGAAGCTCGGACTCTCGCGCGCATGGTGAAGGTGGGTGTTGGTGGGTGCCGCACATATGCGTCAAGGATGCCAAAATACTCGGCATCGAGTATTCAGATGCACGCGTTGGAGCGGAGGTTGGGTCTGACATGCAGTAGAGCCACATGGCGCCACGCAGCCTTATTGTGGGCGTGACCAACGGGTGTGAACTTGAAAAGACCTACATGCATCTGGCTGGTATGGCCTGTTGTGTGGCGTACCGTACCCATGCTGAGGAGCTACTCGGCCGAGATGTGAGGATCGAGAGCAATGTGGGTGCATGATGAGTTGTAGTGCAGGATCGCGGCCGCACTACAATGCAGTAGTCTGCATGCCTAGTCTAGTTCGTGTTTGTACGCAGAAGTAAGGAAACCATATGCAATTGATATCCATTAGCCGATGCAGGTGTGACCGTAAGCTTACCATATCCGGACGTAAATGGACCTACTTTCTGTAGAGCCTAGAGTTCCACTGCATTGGTACTGTCGGAGTTCAAGTTCGTGTATCTTGCGACGCATTTTTGTGCCTCTTTGTGGTACATGGTCACGGATCTGCAAATTAGCGTCAAGGGAAGGTAATTTAACGGGAGGTATGTTTCTGTGTGAGCTCTGACGCATCCTTGCCAAAAGCTTGAGAAGCTGTCTTTTACAAGTTATTCTCCCATCAACAGAAGAGGCTGTACGCGCCAATAAATTGGCTGTAATCATGAGTCAGCGCAGTGATAATTACATACAGGTTTGGGCAGAAAGTCAAACTCTCTAGCACGGTTTCCAGGTTGAACCATTTCAAAGCATTCTTGTCAACGAGATAGTAAGTGTTGTGGCGGTGCCCGTCATTGTCGCGGTATGATAAGGACTTGGACCAAGGTAGGGAACTTGTTCCTGGAGCTGAGAATGATATGATCCCCAATTCAAGAGTGTCGAGAAGGAGCGGACTGTACAGTCAGTTAATATTGGAGCCAAGTGCTCTGGCTTTATAAAAAAATATTAATGGGCTTCGTCTTGCGAGCCCGCGTCTAGATACCATAGTGTGTATGTGCGTAGACACACCGAGTTCACGAAGACCAGCAACGACCATTTGATTCGAATAGCACTATTGTTGAAACTCTTTGAAATGCAGATATACGCAACTAACGTTAGTATCTACTGGATGAACATCGCTTACCAAAGGGGATTTTCTCTCCTTTCCTTGCAAAGATCCAGCCCACACTCTCATGCCGGCCTGAAAATGCGGCTCCATATTTAGGATGTATGGTCATAGAAGATCACGGAACTTTCCTCAGTCCCACCAGTCACCTGATGCACTCTCGGCTACCTTTGGCGTGGGTTGTCCCGGGGCACGTCCACCAGAGTCGTTTCGATGTGAGGAAAACCGAAACAGCTTCGAGCTTCTTGGGGCTTTCTTCTCCACCACCTTTTTTCCTTTGAGTCGGGTCTCTATCTGCGGAATATGCACCATACTCAACATCTCAGGATTATGAGACAGTGTGCTGCTAATGCTTGGCTTCGGAGGTTGTATCGGAGCTTGAACACCAGGAGCCTTCTTTTCCATGATCATCGGCTTGCTTCCCACCGTCCCAAGCCTGGATTTCCAAGGGCCTTTCGTTTGCGCCGGAGAGTGAGGCACGAAGTCGACAGTCTGCGCCTCAGCGACGCGTTTGGCACTTTCATTCCTCACCGAGCCCAGCCAGGCGATCGAGATGCGCTTCATATAGACATCCCGCAGCCCTCGCAACTGCAAAACGCCACGTGTGCAGTTCAGAATATGGTCCCTCGCTAGCGGGCGCGACAAAATGCTCAGTCCTTCAAAATAGTCCAGATTGCGCATTCGCTCGCCGCTGCCCTCTTCAGGCACCCAAATGGAGTCTGACCGTCGATCCCTGTTCACGTTCACAAGGCCCACGATCGCGTTGAGATCGTTGCGGGTGGCCGTGTCCCGGCTGGACAAAAATTCTTTGTCACGGCCCGTCTGGCGCGAGGCGTTTTCGAGCAGCTGGATGTCGACGACACCCGCAAGGTCGACCTCGTAGTGTGCCCAGAGGGCGTCGGCGTCGTTGCGAAGATCCCAGATGAATTTGGTGGTGTCGACGTCTTCGAGGATGTCCTTGAGCGTGTCGCCCGAATCTGAGGTTGTGGTGAAGGCAGCGTACCCGAGGGATAAGACGTCGATGATGTAGATCTCCTGCAACTGGTGGACGAGGATTGTGATGAGAGAGACAGTGCCGTGTCTGCAGACGTTGTCGCCTTCTAGGTCCACGTAGAGAGTGGCGCGAAGCGGAATCGAGGAGAGAAACTCGCTGAGCTCACTGGTGGAGCAAACCAGGCTGGTGGCAAAGATGGTCATGATGGGTCCACGTGCATGGCTGGCTGCGTGTGTCGAAACGCCATCAGAAAGTGTCGCATTAGACCTTGAGTGAACAGCGTTGGTAATAGTTTTGTAGAATCTTCGACACCCACAAAATATCCTGAGCCGTTTCTGGACGCCCAGGAGAGTTGGGGTTGAAACAAGTTGAGAAGTCTAAAGGGGCAATCCTCGATCAGACCAAGTTCTCGGAAGCTTGTCACTTGCTGTGACCCTGCCGGACCAATCCAAAAGGACCGTTTCTCATTATTGGGGTCAGTCGTGATGGGCTGTCCGCCATCACGGAGTCTGATGTGCTGAAGCTCTGTCTGAGGCGCGCGAGCAGACGGTGATCCGCATTGTTCGGGCTTCCATGGTCGCCTGCCACCACTCTGGAGGCTTGTCCGAATCACAGGTGTGGAAGCCTTGCGGTCTGATGGCGGCCTCCAACGATTGGTGATGATAGCCAAGCAAGTGTTTGACGCCTTGATGCATCAGAAGTCAATTCCCGAACCATGCTACAATACAAATCACACTCACGGCCATATCATGAGACTCTAGGCTAGGAGTGTTCGTGGTGGTCCATGCTTAACTCTCTGAAGTCTCCTCCTTGATTTTCAATAACGCAAACGCTATGCATGACAGCTGGCATCGATGAGCTTGCACCCACGCCCTCTTGTCGGACGTAAAGCCGTAAAACCATGGCAAAATCTTTCTAAACGCACTGCACGGTATCCCAACCTTTGAAGCCAGTTACTATCTTCTCCCGCCTCCTCCTCCGCTGCCCCAAGCACCAGATCCGGCGGCCGATGCGCCTAGCCTGGCTCGACCTCCTGCAGGTTTGTTCATACCGGTTCCTGATCCGGGTTTTTGTCTAGCAAACTTTTGCTGCACTTTGTTGCTGGTCGGGTTGATAATCAGATTTGCCAGGGCAATCTCTACGAGCTGTC
Organism: Plenodomus libanotidis; assembly: GCA_022609195.1. Taxonomy (NCBI): domain Eukaryota; kingdom Fungi; phylum Ascomycota; class Dothideomycetes; order Pleosporales; family Leptosphaeriaceae; genus Plenodomus; species Plenodomus libanotidis. The sequence continues at coordinate 67,630 of JAGKQA010000155.1, read as the reverse complement.
TCGCGTACACTTGTATGGTCAGTAATAGCCATTATAGTCGTCCTTGGACATAGAAGAACATAAGGCGTATGAAGCATTGCAGTAAAGCCTCAGACAAGCCTTGGAGCCTCGCAACTTTTGGATGAAGTAATACTCACTGGTACCGAGCATGCTCTTTGGCTTCACGGACGTCTTGGACACTAGGAAGTCCGTCACAGCTGCAGCCAACCCAACAGCGATTGTCTTTGGTATGCGCTGCTTCCACGGAATCTGTGTTCCTACTGCGACTTTGAGCGCCGCCACGGCGGCAGCGTCGAAGCCCACTTTCCTCACTTGAGCCATATCCACGCCCTTGGTGAGTCGCTCTTTGAATGTCTTGTACCAGACATCGTCCATGTCAGCCATACCCTTCAACGAAGACGAGCCGGCGTCCCCGGACAGCCGCCTCTTTTGCTTGCTTCCACTCTGTGTACAACTTTCGATACCTGCCCTCCGCGCCTTGTCTGACCTCCGAGACGATTGCGCTTTAGTGTCTGCCTCTTCCTCGCCATAGTCCGATGAGCTAGCGCTCGACGATCTCCGTCGACGGGTCCGTCGGGGCTCACTTCGGGTCCGTGACCGATGTCGTCGCTCAGGAGACGTGCGCCAGTCCTCGTTATCAGAATATATCGGTGACAGCTGACGACGTACAGAGTCCCATCGAGGCTTGGAGCAGGGGGAGTTGGAGTTGCGGCGCGACGGTCGTTGCTGCGAGCGGCCATGCTGTCTGCGAGTGCTGCTATAGTCACTTTCACTAGCCGATCTTGAATCCGATCGGTGTCGATGTGACGAATACTTGTGCCGATCATTTGTCCTTCGGCGCCGTCTCGCAGTAGAACTCTTCTCGCCTTCTCGTCTCTTCCCTTTCGAATCGCTTGACTCCGGTTGGCCAGACTCCCCGCCTTGAAACGATATGTTCGCATAATCATCGTCATTCATGGTAATATAGTACTTGGCTTTTGGATCGTAGTCCGAATCACTTTCCGTGTTTTCCCCAGCGCTTGCGTTCGCATCCGTGGCGTCATGCTCGGGCATTCCCTCTGACGCGGTCGGTACCGGAAATTCACCGTCTGCTGGCTTGAGTTGCGAGGATCTTGGTGAAGCGTGGGCAGAAGAGCCTCCATATCCGCTGTCTATCGAACCTTGGTCATAACGCTTGCTTCGAGAGTTTTGTCTATGTCGAAGATGAATGTTTTCTCTGCCACTTCCGTCACTTCGGCCGCCGCGATTTGAAGCCATATTCAGGAGGGGATAAGAGAGCGCAGGAGTAGGAGAGTGTATGGTATGGCAAGCATTCGCTCTCCAACACCTAACACCAAGGATCAAAAGGACCAGTTGACGCAAGAAGACAAAGACGGCTGAACCCCTGCAATATCTGGACGAATGGGTCTCACTGGCGTTGACAACCGTCTCAACGGGAGATACTCTTAGATGCGGCTGCCCAATGACGAAAGGACTGATCGGCACCAGCCGCTGACCTGCCCTCGATCTCACTCCGGTCTTACCGTCCGGTTGTGTGGCACTCTGTGTCTGAGTGGGGGTCAGGGGGGTTGGTATATAGTTTCCGCTAGAGAGTTTCCCCCATCCGTGCACCACTTGTCTCATCTGTCAACCCCCAAATCATAGCCCTGCCGATCCATGCATGTCTTCCTATCGTGACAGTCGTGACGTGCGGATGGGAGGCTATGATGCAACCACAAGTCATCGCTGGCATTGCAATCTGCGACATTCATGAGGTTCCACGTGGATCAATGCTGCTGGATAATTTGTGGTCTCCGGCTAGTATGCGATGCAGCACAGAGATCTGGTCGCGGGGAAGCTGCAAAATCAGTCGCGTTGCGACGTTGCGTTCGGATGTAATGGGCGCGTGGCTGACGGGACAGATCAGCGAAAGAAAATCATAATAGCTGGCAGCCTGCCGCGATAGCGTGACACAGGGATGCAGCTTTTGTTCGATGAGGGGTAGGGCCAGCTCACGATATAGATCAATCCCACGGGCGGTGGGTGGGTGGTAGGCCTTCGCTTGCGGTGAGATCGGAGTACTGGTATTCCCAGAGACGGCACATACAACTGCTAAATTGATGGCGACTCTGCACTGAAAATGCATGTCCATGAAATAGACCGTCTTGAACCACGCACTACTACAATTACCACGCGCAAACTCGTTGCGATGGTCTTGCGGCCTTGGTACTTGGTAAATAGAGAGCTCTCGATTTTGTGCGAACCATCCCGATTTGGCACTTATAACGAAAATAAAGGTGAATAGGTCATTTGTGACTTTGAATGTTATGTTCAATTCTGTGATTTGCTAGACTACGCAACGTGCACTCATGATACATTGTAAAAGCTGAGCCTCATGGAGCGATGCATTTATTGGAATATCACTACGTCTAAGCGCAAACCCTGTGCTCTCGGCGGCTCCTCAGAAATGACTATCGTGCGAGCACGAATCTGACAGACAGACAGACAGACAGGCATTGGCGTCTTTCGCCATCCACGATTCGTTTACAGTGTGGAGCCTTAGAACAAGCTTCAGACATTCGGACTGACAACTTGCAAAGTGAATTCAAGTCGTGACAGCCTCGCTCTTGGTATAGCCAAAAAACAAAAAAAAGGTTCGAATTGCGGCCCCACTTTCAAGCACGTTCAACAACTCATTCAGCCAGACTCGACGACTGCGGACATCAAAGGCATGCCGTAATCGCACCGTCCGTCGCTTAAAAGTAGTCGCATCTTCTTGAAGTTGCTGTGCCCGCGCCATGAGGCGCTCCTGTATGGGATGCCTGTTTACGTTGCCGTGTGCTCTGAGTAGGCACTGTGCTAGTGGCTTCGCGGTCACACTTTATGGCGTGCCCCAGAAGGTCTTATCGTCTTATTTATCGGAGTGGCATTCGCACGCGACGCCGCACATGTTGCGGAAAGTAATTGGCGCCAAGCTGGGGAGCTTGCGGATGCTGCAGACCTGGCCGAAGACGCTAGACTTGGAAGACCTGGCCGTACGCGTTGGAAGTACTGCCCCAAGACATGGCATGTGATGTCGCCGAGTATGAGGACCAGTATGCCGGGGAATCCACGTTGATTATGCCAAACGCGTGTGAGATTGGCGGTATTGAATCCGTTCGACCCAGCGGTCGCCTCCGCGACCCGTTGAAGGTTTGTCTATCTCAAATATAATTCCACGAGCACTTTCAGTGTGCGGCAGACTTTGGAGTGCTCGTTACGTCATAGAACTCGTCACTGTGAACGACGTGATTCTCTTGTGTACGTTTGCTGTAGATATTGTGTAACACAGAAAACCACCAGGAGAAGTGCGTGCAGCTGTACCTTTCCCATTAGAAGCTATGAAGTCGTGAGCGCCTCAACGAGCCTCTCGAAAATGGAAAGACCTTCCGCGGCCTGCTGTAGCGTCCAATCTGAATAATAATTGACATGCATGCCAATCCTTAACGCACTAGACGTGAGTATCGAAACCATAATTGTGACCCATCTAGGCCTTCAGCTGGAAGCGCATAATATTCATGAGCATCTCGAGGTCAAGCCCTTTCGTCGCAATCGCTGACCAAGTTCCTGCCCACGCATTCCTATATGATCCTCAATATCGCCATGCTCAACCTCCGAGGACAGCGCTGCTTTACATAATCTCATCCTCCATCTGAGCATCGCCGCCGTTGGCAGCAGGCGCAGTTTCGGTGGTGCCTTTGGCGCCGTCGAAGTAATCCGCCATCTCAGCATCAAGCTCGTCCGAAGTCTTCTTGGCGGGACGAGCATTCTTCGGCTTGGACGTGCGGCCCTTCTTGGCGGCAGCCTGACCAGGCGCAGCAGTGGTTTTGCCGTTCTTGCCACCAGCCTTGGACGAGGCGGCCGAACGAGGGGCGCTGGTGATGCGCTGGCTCAACGAAGGCGGCTCGGGTACTGCGTCGCCAGACACGATCACACGGAGCTACAAGCGGTGTCAGTGTCATGTCTTTCAATTAAGATGACAGCCACGGATTACTTACGTGGATGTTCTTGTTGTCGATCTTGAGGTTCTTCAAGCGGTCCACAGCCTTGTACGCAGCGTCCGCCTGCTGGAATGAGACCTCGACCTTGCCGAGAGGGGCGCTGGCGGGGGGAGGGCCGTACATCAGCTCAACTTTGCGGATGGTGCCGATGCGTCCCTCCTTCTGATCCTTATTGAGCTCTGTAAAGTAGTCCTGAGCAGGGGAAAGAAACGTGTTAGCAGAAATCCGAGGACGACCTCAGTAAGCAATAGTCGACAAATCGGTAGTCATGTTCGAAGAGCCTCGTCGGTGTTTCAGATGCCGGATATCCTCCGCTTCGTAAAGAGCAAGCAAAGCAGTGAGCAGTAGCGGAAATTTCCGCGGAAAGCCCTCGATGGTCCAGTCCAGACTCGTTTGCGACCTGCACAGCCGCACAGTGTACGAGAAAGACAACAAAATCTGCCGTCAGGACTTTCAAGCCTTATCTCGTAGTCGCCAACTAGGGGCTGGACTGTACAATCAACTTCGGGAATCTCATGGACGGGCCGCCGCTTCAGTCCTCCGCTCGAAACCCGCCACCGCTGGTCAGACCGGGTGAACTGCCAGGCACGAGGGTAATCCTGTCCACAACTCTGCGGACGTAAAGCTCAACCGATACGGGACTTGCTCTGCCACCTTTGTGTTGGAAATTGTCGTCGCTGCTGCTCACTGCTTTGCTCGCGGAGTATTGATAGTGCAGATGCTCATCTTGGGTACCAACCAGGACTGAAATCGCACAATCGATACTCGATCATCCTGACACTTGACCGCGATTTACACGCCGGAGACAGTCCTCTTGTGATAGCTTGCCAGGCAATCTGAGCTGACTGTCACAGTGCGCGAGACGCGGTGCTCATCTGTCATCCATGCAAACCGCAGCGTCGTGAGACGTGAGCGCTGGGTGTGGGGATGGAGACTCTGTGGTCAGGCCAGGCTGGTGCAAGTGCTGCATGGGATAGATGATCGCGATTTGTTTGACCGATGATGAATCACGTCGATATAATACGCGGTGGAATATAGGTGCCGACATAAACCCCCGAAGCTTGCAAGCCTCATCGATCACATACCTTGATCTGAGTCTCGGAGACGTCCCTGGGCTGAAGGTAGTTAGCAACGAGGTTAGAGGGTACGTCGAGGTTAGTCATATCTTGCTTACCAAGTTGCTCATTTGGATGATGCTTCCAGTGGATCCGCCTTTTGCGGCCCTGGCAGGACCCTGCCTGCCACCTCTGGCGACAGGCCGCGCGGTGTTCTTCTTGATGCCACCAGTGGGAGCAGCGACCTTAACGGTGGACTTGCCACCACGACGCGCAGGGCGAGCGCCGCCGCGGGGGGTGCGCGTCTTGCGCTGATCCTTGAGGATCTCGTCGAGGGACTGACCGAGCTTGGAAGACATGTTGAAAGTCGGTGTTTGGTAGAGGAGATGGAAGTTGGTATTGATGGTGAACGCGACGCGTCTTTAAGATGCGACAGCGGCGGATTAAGGGATACTATTCGAGGTGATAGAATCGAAAGAGGAATCAGAACCCAATAATAAGAGAGGTGGCCGTGGAAGGACGCGAATGCGAAGTCGGCGGCGTGTTGATGGTTGGCTTTGGTTGAGTTGGCCTAGGATTTGCGATCGCAGAAAATGGGCAGGTGCAGAGCGGCTTGTTTTTGTAGCGGACGTGGCGCGACGATTAAAAATCGATCAGGTGGCAGGTGGCAGAGCGACCCTAGACGGAAAGTTGAAGATGAAGAGTGAATGAAAGCCTTCAACGCAACAGAATTGGTACGGAGGCTTGTTGTGTGGTGCGGCTTACAATGGACGCGGCTGTGAAGCGGAAAGGGAAAGCCGAGCTGAGCTGATGGCAAAGGGAGTGGAGTGAGGAGCGCAAGCAAACGCTGGCGGCAGGAGGCGAACAGCGGGCGGCACAGTCTGTCAGTCTGTACGGGTCTGCCTTCCATTTCTGAGTCTGACTCAGCCCCCTTTGCCAAGCCTCTTCGGCGGGAACCGTCCCGACGCGCCAGACTGAGAGTCTGATGCGGCTCAGGGGACAGATCACTCTACATGAATCTACAACTCCTGTGGTACGCTCACGATTTTACTATGGATTTTTGCTTGCAAAGTGTTGAGTACAGGAAGAACGCCTCAAGAAAACTACCTGGCGCCAAGTCTCGCCACTTGTATTTGTACCGCATCAATGGGCCGTCACATGTAATCGCATGCGCGCAGTTACAACATCTCACACGCGATTTGACAATGCTTTCATAGCGGTGGCAGTAACGGAGAGCTCGTTTCCCGTGCCCCATTCCACTGTTATGTAAAGTCTCCGTTGATATCATCGCCGCCGCACCATCGTCTCGTCATGTAGAAGGGAGGCGAAGTTCAAGCTCCTGTTCTCTCCATCTTGGGCTCCATCTGGGGGCCAACCGTGACCAAATCTGTAGGGTCGAGTTCCGTCTTCCTCAGCTCTCAAAATCTTCTTTGCAAACTATTCGATCTCTCCAGTGCCCTCGCCACGCCAGTACCTTCCATGTTCTGGTCCAGTATTTCGAGGAGCCTCGTTACTTGAGCGTAACCGCGGTCTTTCCAGATGGGGCGGGCTGTGCCTTGTCCTTGGCATTGGTCTCGATCCAGTGGTAAGCGAGGATGGCCACTATCGCAAGGATGCCTAAGTTGTTGGCCAGTCTGTAGAGAGTGTCGTCGGAGATCATTGTGGCGGAAGCTGTTTGTCTGAACGGTGGAGGAGGGTAGGCGGGTTGAATTGCCGAGCAGTGTTTCGCTACACTGAGATTTTGGCTTGATTAGAATTGTCTGGGTCCAAAAAAGGAGCTCCTTCGAGCTATCTTACCTGAAAGACTCTACTGCAGACAGAACATAACTTTTTAGTCGGAGAGGTGGTGGTAAGGAGTGGATGGTTGTGTTGCTGCCCGTGTTCTGGAAAGCTCCCGCTGTTTGCATGTGCTCTAGGTTACGTACATCGTTGGGTCTTAGTCAGCAGGATTATTCACTGCAGTGACTACCTAGGTACCTAGGTACTATGGCGCTGTCAATTAACTCTCTTTTTGCACGCAAGAGGCAAATCAGGAGCCAACATGTTTGTATTCAGAACAAAGTGAAATTTTTGGATGCTTGCTTGTGTGTCTAGAAGTGTGATATGTTCACATCGTCTCGGGGCACCTCTAAAACGGCGGAGACTGTTGTACATTTTCCCAACCCCCAAATCATTCTAAAGCGTCTATACTTTGAGGCCAATCTCCTCCGCATATGGAAGGACGTACAGGTCTCCTGTCGCCGCCACAGTCGCCTTGCCGTCCAGCAGCGCTTTCGCCGCCTGTGAGGAATCGCATTAGCTTCTGCTCCACTTTCTTCCACAAGAGTATGACTTACCGCCTTGACCTTGTCAGCCGTCACCGTCTCGTAGCTCTTCAGAGCATTAGCAACCTCGAAGATCTTGCCGCCATGAATCAGGCTGTTGCCCGCGGAGACCATGCCCGCGCCAGTCAACTCGTTGGCTGTCAGCAGGTCGAACTTGGCCTTGGCAACTGCCTTGGCCAGAACCTCCTTAGTGACACCAGACTCCGCAACGCTCTTCAGAGCCTTGACGGCCTCCTCAGCACCCTTGCGGACTGCGACGGGAGATCCAGTGATCTGGATGGTAAGGAGTCCAGCGTCCGTGTACGCGAGATTCTTGGCCACAACGGTAGCGCCAGGGGAAGCAGCGGACGCCTTGGACAGCAAGCTGAAGCCGGGAGACCACTTGATGTTGGACTCGCCGCCGAGCAGAGCAGTCAGGATGGCAACGTCGGCCTTGTCGGAGGAGAGGTTGAAACCCGGGAAGGCGATGACGAGTGCGTTGGAACCGGTGAGCGACGTTCGCTGCTCGCCGCCGTAATACTTGGAGCTTTCGGTAAATAGCGACAGTGGGCTTGCAGATGAAGAGGGGACATCCTTGAAGAAGGGCTCGATCCACTTGGACAGGTTCGCCTGGGTGGCACCGTCGGCAATAATCGCAACGTTAGGCTTGGTGTAGACGGCCTGAGCGAAATCGGCGACAGACTGCTCGCTGAGGTAAGGGCCGAGGGAGGTCGAGCTGGATGGATACAAGGAGGAACCGAGACCCTTGTGGAAGGCAACGGCGTGGGCGTTATCAAGAGCCTGAGCCAGGGCGTTGTGGGCAAGTTTGCTCTGCTTGATTTGCAAAAGGCCAACAACCTCCTCATGGAACTCATGGGCTGGTCAATTTACCGCGTCAGCTCTCCAAATATCAGCGCTGGCAGACGAGGGTCCGCTTACTTGTATATCTGGTCTTGGTGATGACCTCACCGAGCAACTCGGTGAAGTAGGGCAAGTCCGCGCGCAGGAAAGCCGCCTCGACAACAAGTGCCTCGCGGGTGTGGTATGCCTTCAATTGACCTCCCAACAACTCAGACTCTCTCGTAATGCGTAGTGCGGATCGCTTGTCGGTGTTCTGCAGTACGAATGGCAAATTAGCTCGTGGTCCCTTTTCTTCCGGCTCCTGCCGTACAATTGTAGGCTATGACGAGCCCTGGGCCAACTTGCCTTGAATGCAAATTCCTCGAGTCCTACGGACAAACCTGGCATGGGCTGGTAGCGTGTGCCGGCCTTTGCGACAACGGTGAGGCGCGTAGTAGGGCTTCGGGGGTCGCGCGAGGCAACCTTGATGCCGTTGATGTCGGCCGACTCGAAGGAGGCAGTTTCAGTTGAGGCACCGACAGTGGCAGCGTAGGCGCGTCGCTGGGAGAGCTTCGCGCCGTCCCGCCGCAGGGAAAGCTGTGCGCCCCTCGTCAGAGCTGACCGGCCGATCATTTTGGAAGAGGGGTGGGTGGTTGTTGGTGTTTAATGCGGCGTGTGGTGGTCGCGGTTGGAAGAGCTTTGGAAGTTCAGGCGGAATTGATCGGAGTGGTTCCAGGTTCTTTGATACTGCCGAGTGTTGATTGGTTTGCTTCCCCGAATCCCTGTAAGGCCTTATTTTGCCATTTAGGCCAAGGCTGGAAGTCCGCACATCTCTTGGGTCTGAATACTCCTCGGTGTTCATATAATAGTTTCTCGAACTGTTTTGTATTACTAAAATTCTGATGACAGTTGTACGCCACTATGTTTGATTCTAGACGAGGAGGCAGGAACAAACTCTACCGGTGATCATCCCACGGCGCGTTTTACCAACGGGCGATTTACCAAAAGGCTATTATTCCACGGGCGATTGTCCTACAGGTGGTTTTTCTCGAGGTGGAGTTCCTACTCAGAATTTGTTTCTTTATATGGACGATTACCCTGCAGGTAATGATTCCGCAGTCCATTGTCCCCGATTTGACTACTTCATGGACATTAATTAGAGCCCAGCCATTGAACAATCTACACAGTAGAGTTTATGCTGAAGTGCCTCGGTCTACACAAGACCAAAGACTAGGTAGGCATTCACCAAGGTTCATACTGCATATAAAAATGTAATATGAATATTGCGTGGTTGGAAAGTGCTATATGTTGTTATTATTTCTTACAAAGAAACCATGGATGACACCTTGGACGTTCTAATTGAAGATGCCCAGATACTGGAGCTAGCCTGCCGCACCGCTGGTCGACTCATTTGCAGAGGGGCATGCATCAACCTCGTCCCCCACCTAAAAACTTGTGGACTGGATGCCATTTGAGCCTGCGACTTTGCGAATTGAACAGTACTTCAATTTTCGTCATCGCCCTCACAACCCCTTTCAATGAAGCAGCAATAGCCATACAGGCCATTGAGGAATAGTGAGAGTGTTCCTCGGCCGCCGAACACTTGATACTGTTATCATGCAGACCGTAAGTACTGCTTTTCTTATCTGGACTGCATCGCGTTGCATGGGTCACCGCCCGCAAACTCACTCTGCCACCACCTGAAGTGCTGACATCCTCAATCACAGACCAAGAATCTGGCGGAGCTTTGCACTCTGCTCATCGACGACACTTATGGAGAGCTTCCTTCCGTATGTGTTATCCCGCGAAACGGTCATTTAGTGCATCTTGAGAATGAACTGCGAGCCCGCGACTAATCCGTGAACTTCCCCGTAGCGCATCTTCTCAGCGCTCCTGAATAAAGGCCGTGCCGCCGTCCCACAGCTACTTCAACATACTTCCCTCACTCCCCGACAGCTTCGCCATGGACTTGTTGTTCTGCTGCAGAACAACCTCCTCTACTTCCAGGTCGAGTCCGGCCACACCATCTACACCGCAAACACCGATGCCGCGTACTACCTCATTCGCACCGGCAAGATTCTGGACATAGTTGGTGCCATGTATGGCGACCAGGACAGAGAGGTCATGCAGAACCTGCTGTCCATGGGTCACATCAAAGTCGACGACCTTCGAGATGCATACCTGGCCAAGTTCAAGCAGGCTGCGCTACTTTCGACCGCTGCCAATGGGCACACCAATGGAGGCGCAAACCACGAGCACGATGACGACCCATTTGCCGATCCGGACGAGCTCAAAGTCAAGAGACCCGACAGCAAGACCGGACTCCACATCAAGTCGTTGGAAGAGCTGGACGACGTTCTGGTCCGTATGATTCAGGCCGAATTGGTATGCTGTGTCGCCGAAAGTTCGCTGCGCAGCCCGGACGATATACGCAAGCTCGAGGAAGACAACATCCGAAACCGTGACTTTCCCGGCGGCGTTCGTGGCGGAAAAGGCAAAGAGGACTACGACAATAGGGTGTCTAAAAGACTCCGAGAAGTGCGTGATGAGCCTCTCAGCCTCAAAAACAAGGTGCAAGCAAAGACACAGGCGAGCAAGCGCAGAAAGACGTCCGGTTGGAGCTCTGTAAATGCGGGGGGCGACGACGGTGGCAGCGACTTTCTCATCGATGTGAGTGACCTACCGCGCGTACCGCGAAGCTCATGACTAACACAATCAAGGGCAACGTTGTTCTGCGCGTCAACTACGAGAAATGCGCTGTCGAGCTTCGGAACCAACATCTCGTTCGAGCTGCCTCGGAGACCTATGGCGACATCACCGCCGCGGTGTACGGCGCACTGCTGCAACAGCTAACCAAGAAGATATCGAGATGTCGCCTGAACCCTAAGCTGGATGGTAATAACGCCGATGACGGCTTTGAGGATTTAGACATAAAAATCTCCACCCACGAAGTCTTCGACAAGCTTGATCCGACCCTCGATCTCACCGCCGGCATCGGCAAAGTTAAGCCCAAGCAGATGGACCGAAAGAATGCCAATAAAATTCGCGACCAGCCGCCAGGAACAAAGCCGATGTACGAGGACGTCGATGTTGTTGAACATGCGAGCGCAGATGAGGACGAGGAAATGGATGAAGCCAACGGTCACGACTTCGATGATGACGGCGACAAGCACAGCCGCAAGGAATCCATGAACGGCTTAAACGGCAACAAAGTCAGCTTTGAGGCCGCTCAAAATGCGCCGCAGAAGCTCAGCCGACGAGAATATTTCCGCCAACACCTCCTACTACTTTGCGAAGGCGACGACCCCTTTCTACGCCATTGTGCGATGGAAGCTTGGACTGTCGACTTCGAACCTTTGATACGGTCACTCCAGGTGTCGGAACTTGACACCACGATTCAGCGCACTGTGGGCCGAACGGGACTTCGACTGGTGCGCATTCTACGGAGGGTGGGCAAAATGGACGAAAAGACGCTTCCAAATATCGCACTCATGCCAAAGATGGACGTCCAGTCATTGATGCTCAAGATGCAGATGCTCGGATTTGCGGACATTCAGGAAGTTCCCCGGGACAGTAATAGGACCGCCAGCCGCACACTATTCCTGTACTGGACCGATACTGACCGCTGCGTCGATCGTCTTCTCGACGACACGTACAAAACCATGGTCCGCTGCATGCAGAGGGTGGACGTAGAGCGACAAAAGGAATCCGAAATTCTGGATCTAGTCAAGCGAGATGACGTGCGTGGCCGGGAGAAGGAGATGATCCAGGAACGACACTACAATCGGTTCACCAAAGTGATGGCCATACAGGAAAAGCTCGCTTCTCATCTGATGCGACTCGACGATATGGTGGGAACCTTCCGGGATTTCTGAAGATCCTGTGGCCGTGTTGTGTACATACTATTAGTTATGCCCGGGCCTGGTTGGAACTTCCTGCTTGACCAGGGTCATTTTCTGGATCAGGAGGTTCAGATTGTTGTTCTTTCGAATCTTGAAGATTCAGTTGCATTGGTGGCGTTCAAGGGGCAACAGCATGGAAAGGATTGGTAATCATTGCGGCGTTTATAAGATGGTTTTCATAGCTGTCCTGCCCAATTGCTGAGAGGGCATGCTCACATATACCCAGGGCAAGAACCACGCTGAAGAGATGGTAGATATACCATGGGAAGCGTTACTTTGGCCATTGTGAGAGCAATAGCATCGGATATCATAGCATCAATGCCTTTTCATGGCTGAAGAATGTGTCCTGAGACTTGTCTCTATGCGAGGTTTGCAATAGTATTTACTTACCCGTGAATAGTAAGACAACTTGTACCATTGCTAGTATGGACTTAGTGGGGGGATCTCCCCTGCAGCTCCACCCAAAAAAAATTGACCGTACTCGGAGCTTACCGAGAGATGTGCAGGTGTGTGAACTTTCTTCTTGACCCAAGACTTGCCAGATTCCATCCCTCACCCGTGTCAACCTTTCTCATCTCTCTGTTGTAGACAATCCCTCTCCTGTCTGGAAATTTTCGTCTTGTTCACTTGTCCCTGAGCACAAGCAATGTCTCCCCCATCGGGCACAACGGAGAAGGAGTCCAACCTGGCGCGTCTGCTGGGCTCTGGTGCGCCCCCTCCGACAATGTCCTAATAGCTTTGACCCAGTGTGTACTGACTCTTCTAGGCTCTGCCGGTATTTCTGAGCTTGCCGTCTTCCACCCTGTAAGCTTCATCAGTGTCTGCTGACAGGATAGAGAGGACTCTTGCTAAAACAGACTTGAACAGGTCGACACTATCGCCAAGCGACTCATGAGCAATGAGACCAAGGTACAATACCTCAGACCGTGATACGCCAGGAGCAGAGCTGATACTCAGTGTGACACAGATCAAGAACTCAGCACAATTGAACGCTGTGATCTTCAAGGACAAGGCTGCTGCGCCACTAGGCAAGAAGTTTGTGTCGCTGTTCCCCGGTCTTGGATATGCTGCTGGCTACAAGGTCCGTCAAGCTCTCCAGTATGTCTCAACGCCAGGTCAGAGCCTATTTTGCTGACCAGCAAGCTTCCCTGCGACAGGTCCTTCAAAGAATATACAAGTACGGCGGTCAACCCGTTGCGCGCGACTACCTGACAAAACACTACGGCTCCGACTTCGAGAACGCCTTCGGCAAAAAGACCGGCAAGGCTATCCTGCACTCGACGGCCGGTTCCCTGATCGGCATCGGCGAGATCGTCCTCCTGCCCCTTGACGTGCTCAAGATCAAGCGCCAAACCAACCCGGAGGCTTTCCGCGGCCGCGGCGTGCTGGCGATTGTCAAGGACGAGGGATTCGGTCTATACCGGGGCTGGGGCTGGACGGCGGCACGCAACGCGCCAGGCTCGTTCGCGCTGTTCGGTGGATCTGCGTTTGCCAAGGAGTACATGTTCAAGCTGCAGGACTACAACAAGGCGACGTGGTTCCAGAACTTTGTGGCGTCGATTGCAGGTGCGACGGCTTCATTGCTGGTGTCGGCGCCACTGGACGTTATCAAGACGCGCGTGCAGAACAAGAACTTTGAGAACCCCGAGACGGGCATGCAGATTTTGACCAAGATGGCGCGGAACGAGGGTATGGGGGCTTTCTTCAAGGGGCTTGTTCCCAAGGTATGTTCTACGCGGTCGGACACAGCGAGAGGGGTCGTTGCATGCTTGTGCTAACGAATGTCGCAGCTCCTCATGACGGGCCCCAAGCTGGTCTTCTCATTCTGGCTCGCCCAGACTTTGATCCCAGCGTTCGACAAGGTGCTGGCCAAATAGATACGCCGCTCGTCAATGGTGAGAGAGGCACTTCGATACAACTGTAAAATTTCAATATGGAACGACTGGGCGCGGGCGGGAGTGAGGCGTTTTGGCTGGAAAACAAGGACACCCGATCTACAATTCTGTACGTACGTACCTACTCAAGGGCACTTTGTATGTTCCAATTACTTCAGCTCAGGTTGCAGCTTGGAATTTATCCAGGTATATGGAACATTTCAAAGGTTCAAATACAAATACAATACCCAACTCATTCTGCACGTGTTACTTGAGACAATGATGTCCTCCTTAATGTTTTTCCGCAGGTAAGACTTAAAGTTATTATCCCTGTCACCCAACCCTCCACCGCGCGGTAAGGACCGCCGAGTCATCCCAGTCGCGATCGCGTCGACAGGGATTCTGGTTGGCTGAATGTCGGGCCGTTGCTGGGGAAGGAACAACCCACGCAAGTAAACACGGTGGCTGACGGTGGATGCCCAAGTGCTTGTGGAACCCACCAACTTGGGAAGTTGCGGACCCCAGCCACCTCTAAATGTCCATTGCGATCGATCCCAAAAGAGACCCAGTCTAGGAACACATCAGCTCGCATGGTGAATTAACTTTTTGGTTTTAACATGCAGCGCACTTGATACCTCTTCTCCTTCTTCCTAGCTTCAACACCATCCAAATCTCTATCTCCTTCTTGGCACCATCCTCCTCTATTTCCATTCTTGCTGGGCCGCGAACCTTGGAGTTTACGGTATTCTGTCGCTACAATTACCGAGGAAAGCCAATACTACAACCCAAATACCAACTAGAAACCAGCGTTTGCAACTCAACTAGGCTTCGAAACGACTCAACCAACCAGCCAACATGCCTCCAGTCGAGAGGGACGCCCCTAGCGTCTATAGGGAACGTCCCAGCTCGAGACATTCCACACATTCCATGCATTCCCATACCGGTTCGTTAGATCTGAGCCGTGCCCTAGTTCCCATGTGAGTATTCCAAAACATTCTTTGAGTCTCCTGCACTCACACTGCACGCCCCATGACTTTCCCCACTATGACATTGCCATGTGGGCTCTCTTTCGCAAGCTAAGTAAAAGCAGGTGGGACAGCTCAGATCCAGACCGCGCTCCTCCTCCACTACCACGGAACCCACAGTCGCCCGTTCAGCCTGCCTCCCGCGCTGGGACATCGTCGAACATCCAGGCTGCGCATGCCGCACTTAGCGAGAAGGCACGCGAGAGCGCCCTGGTCCCTCACTCTTTGGCCAAGCGCACACCAGAAACCTCCCCCGAACGACCAGAGAGACAGGAGAGGTCCCTCGTCAAGGGTGCCGCCCACCGCCGCATGCAGTCGTTACAGACTGGGTCTTTGAGAGATGGCCCGTCATTCGATGGTGGTCCGCTTGTCCGATCACCCGAGAAGACGGACAGACCCTTACCGCAAACACCCTCGGCCAAGTCTGACTACTTTGGCCCCGCCGCAGCCAGGTCCGAGGGCGAGGACCGTGACAGAAGACACTCTCATAACCCCTCTCCTAGTGCTGGCCTCACGCCTGTAGTGAGACCCACTCCACGACGGCCGCAGGCCAGTATACTCGGCGAAAACACACCACCACAGTCTGCGACGATGCTTGCACTTCACAATATGTCCTCGAAAGACACGCCTCGTGAGAGGGAGCCGGAGAATCCTTTGGCCAACGTCACAAACGGCTCTACGCCGCTCATCAAGAATACCAGGTCGATAGAACAACTCTCAGGTCAGATTCTTACTTTGACGGACATCGCGACATCTTTACAGAAGGAGATGTCACAGCTCAGTCGAAGAAGTAGAGACAATGCTACAGATCTACTGAGCCTGAAAGAGGCAACGACAACCCGGGACGAAGATATCCGCAAGAACCTGCGCGATCTCCTCCATAATGTGCAGGAGACGCGGTCCACGTCCGCAACTCGGGACATGTACGGAGGACCACTTCTGCTTGAAGCAAAGCCGTATGCCTCGTCACTCGCACCATCGTCCAAGGCTAGTAGCAGTGGGCGAGGATTTGCGCTCCCGCGTATCCCTTCTCCCGGGACTTTTGCGGCCTCTTTGGACCGAGATGAGATCCGCACGCCTTCGTTATTCGGATCGGGGTCTTCTGACGCTTCTGCTACTATCAACTTGCTGGAGAAGATCATCAGCGATATGAGCACGAAGGAGGGCCAGGACAGGCTGCTTTCTCGGCTGTCCGATTTGGCTAACAAGCTGGATGGATTTAATGTGGAGCAGAAGGTCGAGGATCTCCAAAGACTCATCAAGGATAACATGGACCAGTCACTGATTGTTGCTGGTGGAGCGGGAGGTGCAGGTGGTAATAAGGTTGGGCGTCTCAGGACGATGGGCTCCGATGATGGCGCAAACGGATACCGCGATGGGTCTTTCGAGTCCCGAGTAGAACGACTCATGCAGGACACGGACGGCTGCCATTCCTCCGCACCGACAGCCAGAGCTGCAGCAGATCTAATCAGCGACGACATTGTCAAGATCATCCGTACCGTCAAAGACAGCGTCGCCCAAGGAGGCGGTCTTACGGCCGAGGTTAAGGCCCTCGTCCGGGAGCTTCGGGGCGAGGTGCTTGGCATGGGACGGGAAATCGGTCGCAGGCTCGACGAGGTCGCCGAAACCAGTCAAACCAAGACCGCTGAGGCGACCAAGGACGAGATCAATAAGGTCGTGGAGCAAGGCCTCATCGAGCTGAAAGACCATTTTGGTACACTCATGCAAGATCACCGCAGGCAGTCCGTTGCCGCTCTCGTTGCGAACAAGCCGGCTGAGGTGGACTATCGCGAGATCTACACCGCTTTGAGGACAGCGCTCAAGGACTCCAAAGCTCTTCAGAAGGACGAGCCGGAACTGCATAGGGAAGACGTAATCGAGGCTGTGAGGGAGGCTTGGGAGACGTACAAGCCCGAGATCGAGGTGCAACAGATCGGTCTAGAGCGAGATGAGGTTCTTGAATGTCTCAAAGAAGGCCTCATGCAATATGCGCCAAAGGACAACAAGGATCCAGCAGCTACACGAGACGAGATGTTTGCCGCTGTTGTTGAGGGGCTGAAGCATTTCACGCCGCCACCAATGGAGATGCCAGCGGCCTTGTCTCGTGACGAGATCATCGTGGCAGTTCGGGACTGTCTTGAGGAGTTCGAGTTTCCTGTCGCACCGTCTGCCATTGGCGCAGAATTGTCCAAAGAAGATATGATCGAAGCCGTTAAGGTTGGCCTCGAAGGCTTGGATCTCTCTGCAAAAAATGAGGCACCGCTGGTTCCCTACCAGGCGAACAGTGAGGAGGTCCTTGGGCGTCTGCATGAGATCATGGAGTATATGCAGTCGGAGTTTAAGGCTGTGTCGGGCGAAGCCAAGCAGAACGTGGCAGCAAATGGCCGAGACACCGAGCAGGTGCTTGACGCAACCAAAGATGGATTCGAGAAGCTCCGTTCTGATATCGAGGGCTACGTCGACAGAGCTACTGGAGTCGCCACTACTGAAGAGTTCATGGACGACCTTCTTAAGACCTTGGACGATTTCCGTGACGAAGTTGCCGATCTGCTGACCAAACAACCGAGTGGCTCTCATGATCTCATCAAAGAAGAGCTTCAGTCCTTCCGTGACACGATCAACACATCCTTGGTTCCCGCTTCTGCCCCAGCTGGGAACCATGAGGAGGTCATCCACGCTCTACAGGAAGGCATCGGCAGCCTGCGTCACGAGATCAGCCAGCGCCCGGTCGCTGGCACGTCTGAAGTCCTGGATGCCCTGCAGGAGGGCCTGAATGACATGCGAATCAGCATCGAGAAGATGGTCGAGAAACCTGCAGACCTGAGCTCGAACGACGAGATCCTTGACGCCCTGAAGGCGGGTCTCGATGCAGTCAAATTGGACATTGAGAGTCTGCGGGAGGAGAGCAAGGCCTTGGCGCCTATTGCTAGTAGTGCCATGGTCGCTACCGACGTGCTGAAGCACGAGGACATTAAGAACCTCGAAGTGCTCATCTCCCAGCTTCGCATCAAGGTCGAGGCTATGGAAATAGGTCCGACTCCAGCTGCCGCTGCCTCGACGTCGTCCCTAGGCAAAGACAATTTAGCTCTCATGGAAGAAATGCTCCACGAGATGAAGGTCCAGTTCGAAGAATTTGTCAGTAAGGAGACTACCGCCCCTGCTGCCAGAGAGGTACCTGCCGCCGCTGAAGGTGCTGCGTCGAAAGAGGATGTCGAGGCCATCGAGACAATTCTGCGAAACACCAAGGACCGCATAGAAGAGCTCGTGGACGGCGAGCAAGCAGTCCGCAAGGATCACGTTGATGCGCTAGAGGTTCTCATCCTTGAGACCAAAGAGGGCCTG
Source organism: Plenodomus libanotidis (assembly GCA_022609195.1). Lineage (NCBI taxonomy): Eukaryota > Fungi > Ascomycota > Dothideomycetes > Pleosporales > Leptosphaeriaceae > Plenodomus > Plenodomus libanotidis. Next base: position 49,270 of record JAGKQA010000155.1, on the reverse strand, counting down.
GGTCTTTTGACCGAGTCATTGGACAAGCTTTCCAACAAAGAGGACACTAAGGCCGTCGAGTCTCTTGTTACTCAAGTCGTTGGCGCCTTCGACGACATGAAGGAACGCCATGAGAAACAGCTTGAAGACCCCGAGAAAGTCACCAAGACGGATACGGACGCCATTGAGGCTGTCTGCCTTGATGTCAAGGGTGTGGTCGAGCAGATGGTCAAATCGGACATTGCTGCACTTCCCACCAAAGACGATATTCAGAAGCTCGAATCGCTGGTGAAGGAGTGCAAGGAAATTGCCGACAAGCAAGCCACCGAGTTGAAGGAGGCCCATGAGAAGCATGCCACAGAGATCAAAGAGGCAGCTGAGAAACATCATGCTGACCTCAAAGAGCTCACTGACAAGCACGCCGAAGCAAACGCCACGCAATTTGAAGAGCGACAAGCTGAGACTGTAGGTGTCGGAGAACGGGTGACGGAGGTCAAGACGTTCCTCGAGGAGATGCAGACCTTGGTCAAGGAGAAACTCGATAATGGCATTACCGGTGTTGAGGGCCTCGGCAAATCGCTCGAGACTTTGGGCGAGACGATCGGCCAGAACGCCAACGTTCATGCTGACCTCAAAGAGATGTTCGACGTCATGAAGACCGAGTTCGACGAGTCCAAGGCCGGCATGGTCGGTGTGAAGCTTGAGTCAGACGAGAAGTTCGAGCAAACCACTGACACGCTTCGCACGAAGATCGATGAGCGTATCGACGAGGTCATTGCCAAGTATGAGGAGTTCCAGATTACCTTGGACGAGCGCAACAAGACAGGGGAGGCTCGCGATGAGGTGCTTGAAGGCGCTGTTGTTGGGACAAAAGCTGTAGCCGAGGAACTCAAGAGTCTTATTGACACCCTTGGCTCCACTGTCACCGATTCTTTGGAGAAGATGGAGGAGGCCTCAAAGACGGTCTTTACCCGTGTCGAGGACATAGTCCTCCGGACTGATGATAACCACACGGAAAACAAGTCTGAGCATGCGCAGACTCGCGACCAAGTGCTTGAGGCGAAGGCTGTGTTTGAGGGACTTCAGGGTCAGGTCAGTGAGTATCACCCCAAGGTGTTAGAGGCCGTCAACAATATCCTTGAAAAGGTCGAGCAGCACTTTGAACACTCCAAGACATCGGCCACGGAGATCGAGGAGAAGATTGCCCAGAAGATCGAAGAGGCCAAACCTGAGCCACTCCTCCTCCCGCCTCCACCCGAGGCGTACGATGACACACATGTGCGCGAGAAACTCGACATACTTGTCGACCACTCCGAGGCGGCTGATAAGGCGTTCGAGCAGCTATCGATCTTGGATCAGGTTCATCAGCAAGTTCTTGCCAACGCTGCCGAGCTGACTGCCTTCCTCGCATCGCAGACCCAGCATATTACAGAGGATCGCGAGGATAGGGAGAAGACAGCGAAGCAGATGGAAGACAATTTGCACGAGACTACCGTCGAGCTGGAACGCCGTACGGTACAGAGAGATCATGTAGAAGCTACTGTCGCCAGCTTACAAGCTGAAGAAGAGCGTCTGAGGAAGAGTATCGTGAGCCTTAAGGTGGAACAAGACTCTCTTGTCCGGCAGAAGGTCACCTTGACCGGCGATATTTCGTCTCTCGAAACCGCTCTCAACATTCGCAGAGAGGAGCTGCATGACATGGAGCACCGTGCTGAAGGGCTCGAGCGGCGCATTCTCGAGGGGGTGATGGACCAATCGCGCCTGCTTCTCATGGCCAAGTCAACCAAGAAAGCCGCGCTTGACGTTATGAGTCGCAAGCGGGTCAACTCTCAGAAGCCCGCAACCGACGATGCAACCGCGACGGTAACCATAGCTACCCCACCAAAGCCGCAGCATTACGCTGTCGCGTTCAAGACAGCCATCAACTCCAATCGCAACACTTTGCACCCGCAGAACATCGCCAAAGGCCAACAGCAGGCGCGTCGCATCCTCTCGCTCAGCCAGATCAACAAGCCCGGCTTTAGCAGCGCTGCCGCGAACGCTGGTGCCGGGTTCAAGAGAAGCCAGAGTGTCAAGACGCTAGGTGGCGCGGGTGCGTTCCGGAAGGGGAGCTGGGGCGGGCGGATGAACGGCACGAAGGGCTATGGTGAACTCAATGGCGAGGGTGATAAGGAGAATGTCAACCTTGGCGTCGTCGCGCTTAGAGAGAGCGATGAGGAAGGCCTCGACGAGCCCGAGCCTGAGCCTTTGCAAGGTGGAGAGGTGGTTCTGGCCGAGCATCCATCGCCCATGGAATCGGAGAATTCTAGTCTGGGTTACACGGACAGTACTTATTCCGGAGATTATACCGACGACGGCCGCAGTGAAACCGAGACGCTGCGCCGGTCAAGTGTCCACAGTGACCAGGACCAGGGCCAGGACCAGGCTTCGCCTACCGAGTCCGACGCGCAGTCCGGTTGGGCTGGAACGGGCTCGTATACTGGTAGCGAGCAGGGCGAGCAGGATCACTACGACACGTACTCCGACGATGGTAGCGACTGGACGGCAAGCGCGGTTGGCAGTAGTATTGTCACCGGCACGGACAGCGAGATTGGGGGTTTGGGGCACACGTCGACTGATGGCGAGGCTACACCGAGTGAGGGGAGTGAGGTCGTGGTGCTCGAGGCGTAAATAATGAATGGCTTCATGCGGTGGGTGGTACGCGTTGTATGAAGTGAGGAGTTTCGGCTTTTGCTCTTGGTGTTTGCATAACAATCATGCCCGATGATGTATATGGTTTTTGTTTTATTGCCTTCCTTTGGGCGGACGGGACTTGAGCTGGAAGCGAGGTGTCGGATAACGGTATACCTTTTTCCTTTCTTTCTTTTTCATCGCACAATGGTTTGAGTGAAAGTGTCTCATAGCGAGTTTGTGAGACGGACATATATGGAAACAGGAGCTCTCTGTTTTACGATGATGACAAACATGGTTGGATTATTGGAAAGCCTGTTACAGTCAATGGAAGAGATTGAAAGAGCAATTATAGCGTTATCTGACAAGGTGCCCACCCCGATTCTGTCTTTGTCTGTGCCAGTGGTCTGTCATATGGGTGACGGCATGTTCTGGTGTGAATCCTATTACTTAGTTTTCAAACGCTGACTACAGTCTCTGTGCATCACTGGATAATCCTCTGAGAATCCTTAGACGAAATCGACGGGGAGTCAAATGCCAAAATTGAAGCGAATACAGGTGAGAGAAGAGTAGAAAAGCTTATCCAGATTTGAAAGGCGACCTGATGGGGTTTTCAAGGTCCATGTTCAATGTTTTGCTTGGGAATAATCCTCCTAGCCTTCTCTTCTCAGATGGCCATGAACCATCATCTGGAGACTCTTGAGCAGTATGGAGATGCTTGAGGAGCACCAAGCTCAGACTACAAATTCTTATTCAGAGAAATCGTCTCAACAGCCTTTATATCCTTCGCATATAATATCAAATGAGACAGCTGGCTGGTGCTGAATCAGTAAACCTGAATTACTGTAAACGAGAAAGGCAAGAAGCATAGGTAGACATGATGCCCTTATAGAGGGGAAGTGGCAGAATGACGATACTACTACCAAAGTCATAACAAAAATACCAAAAAGGCCAAAATTAGCTGTGCCAGGTTTCAATCCTGGGGCCTCAGGGTTGCAATGGAAAGTGATTGATATGAGCCCCGCACTCTTCCCCTGAGCTGCACAGCTTTTTGTGCTTTGTCCAAATAGTTGTTAGTAGGGGACCTATAAAGTGGCCGGCAGCCGGCGGGAACCCGAAGGGGCAACCCCATTGTGTGAGTCACAGCAGTAGACTTTGCTAGCTGGCCCCTCCTCTTCGCACCCAAAGTATGCCTTAAACCACCAAAGCTTTTTCTTCTGCAGGCATGCCAATCAAAAGAAGCAAGCAGTATGCCCACAAGGCCCAACCAGATTGGTCTGCATAAATGCATCTCATCAGCCTCTGTAGTTCGTCGGAGTAGTCCATCGAAGCAGTCCATCGAAGCAGTCCTTCTCCCACACCGTGTGATATACCAGCTCACAGTTCTGCACATAGTCAGCTTCCGACACTGTAGCCTCACGATGTACGAAAGATTTCCATCCAGAGCCACTAGTCGTTCATCACCGCCATTGCAACTTGACTCATGGGTTGTCTTCCACCACTGCTTTCATTGCCTTCTTTCGCCCCTTCCCAATCTTACTCCTGCCCTCATCCTCATCACTCTCATCGCTATCCCGTAGCTTCAGCTTCTTCCGCCGCGCGTCGTCCTTCTGTTCCCGCGCTCGCTTCCCCAGCAGCTTCCCCCTTAAGTCCCGCGTCGCCGCCGTGCGCTCGTTCTCGACGACCTCCTTTCCTGCAGGCACGAAGCCGAGGCCGGCGTTGATGCTGCCGAAAATCTCCTCGTCATCGTCGCCGATGGGCTTGAATGTGCCGACGGCGGCAGTGGTGGGGAGGGACGCGGAAAGGTTCTTCATGGCTGAGAAAGACGACTTTGGCTTCTTTGAAGCGGCGATGTTTTGGGCTGCAGTGCCATTTTCGGCGGTCATACTGGCTGCGGTACGCTGGACTGAGCGCATTCCTGATGAGTGTCTGGCAAGGAGCATATTCATTCGGTTCATCAGCTCGCCAGCTGCCGGCTGATCGGACTTAGAGGGCGCCATTTGTTCGGGAACCGCGCGTCTCACTCTGTAGGTACGGATTTTTAGATGTAGATGAGTTGATGAGCTGATATGTGCGAGCGCCAGGCTTGCCGTTGGATGCGATGATGCTGCGGATTGTACGGTGATAGATATGAGAGCTGGAGCGAGAGGAGAAAGAGATGTCGTCTATTTTGTGTTTTGAGGCTGAAAGTTTGCGTGGAGCCTTGGCTGATGGGGGATGCTGTGGCGCTGTGGGGTTCCCCCCTGCTGCTGCAGCAGTGCCACTGCGTGTGGCCTCATGGCTCACCTCTGGCTCGGTTTCTCAAACGTTCATAAGTTCAATTTTCAAGCATTTGCAGGACTTGGGTCTAGGACTGCCTCTCTTGCGCCTATCTTTCTGCAATCTGTCTCGGAATTAGCTGCAGAGAACAAATAGCCAAGGCCTTTGGTCTCCGCACCGTGAAGGAGTATGCCTGCTTGCCCGTTCACATAACTTTATTGCGCTTCCACTGTCAGCAAGCTGGTTCGCGTCGAATCAAATCCAGTCTGCTATGCCTGGACAATCTGATGCTCATAATCGAAAGGTTCTTGCCTGCATCTTATGCAATATCACCCCTCTGCGCCTCGTGGAACGCTACAGGAACACCATCGCCAGGACATCCGACAATCTCAGCCTTGTGCAATTGCGAGTACCAATCTCCACGATACTCGACCTGGTCGTACTTCTGAAGCAGGCGGACCATGACATATGCCATCTCGGTCATCTGCGCATTGCATGTTAGACATCACGAACTGCACTATGGGGGCTAGCACATTTCGCAGGGTCGACTCACAGCAAAGTTCTGACCCACACAGATCCTTGGGCCTCCATTGAACGGCACAAACTGCCACGGCTTCGGCGACCAGTGGTCCCACCTCTCCGGGCTGAAGATGGCCGGATCCTTGAACTTCTCGCTTACAGGCGGGTACAAGTCCTTCCGCCGCTGCATCGCAAATGTGCTATAGATGATCACATCATCCTTCAAACACCCAATCGCCGGCTGTCCCGGCGGACTCGGTAGCGTGCTATCTTTGAGACACGCACGCAAGTTATACGGTACCGCCGGGTAGAGCCTGAGTGTCTCGTTGAGCGTATGCGTCAAGAACGTCATGTTCTTGAGGTCCGCGTACGTCGGCGCGCGCGACTCGCCCACAATCGTGAGCACCTCGTTGCGCAGCCGCGCGTACACGGCCGGGTAGTGCGTGAGCTCATATATGCACCACGATAGCGTCGCAGCCGTCGTGTCACGGCCCGCGAGCAGGATCGCCATGATCTGGTCGCGCAGGACCTTGGGGTTGCGTGAGTAGCGCGCGATTTGGTGCAAAAAGGTGCAATTCTTGTCGGACTTGGAGAGTTTCTCGAGCTCTTCGAGGGGGAGGGCGAGGGCTTGTTCGATGTAGGGCGCCATGAACCGCTCAAGGGTCTTAATGCCGGATTGGTAGTCGTGTGTTGGGAGGAGCCAGAGGAGGGGACTGTGATGTGAGATCTCGTGAGTTGCCGTGCCGAATAGCCAGCCTGTTGGAGACTTGATGGACTTACTAGAGAATAGTTTGCATCATTTGACTTCGTTGTACGTCTGTGAAGGCTCCCACAAATTCATGCTTAGGGCTCGAGACGAGCATGTCAGCAAAAGATCCCAAAAATGATAATCCCAGACGCTCACTTGTTCAGACTGTCCACACTCGACCCGAGCAGAAAATCCGTCGTCACATCCAGGGTCATGCGGTAGAAAAGGTCCATCATCTCCACTGTCTGTCCCGATTTGGGCATCTTGGACATCATGGTCTGTGTCCACTTCTCGAACATGAGAAGATCCGACACCTTCTCCTTGATGAACATGGGCCGAATCAGCCCCCTGCTGTCTTGCCAGCTTCGGCCGTCCATAGTGAAAATGCTGTCGCCCAAAAACGGACTCCACACCTCGTGGAATTGCTTGCCTTTCCCAAAATCCGTGAACTTGGCGGTCAAGATGGTCTTGACGTGTTCCGGGTCCCTTGTGAGGATGTACCTAAGCTTCCCCGTGACGGACATCTCAACAACATTTTTCGAGTGTTCGGGCGCCGTCTTGTAGAGGCCTGTGTAGAAGTCCAGCAGCCTGTTCTTGCTATGCTTCAAGCCACCGCTGATGAACCAAGGAAGACCCGTGATGGGATTAGTAGCCAGAACATGGGCTCTGACACCTCCGGTCCGTCGGATTCGTGTGTTTACATAGAGAGGGGCGAGTATGAACCAGGCAACAATGGGTAGCACAGCCAGGCCACTCAAGTACAGTGGCCCGAGTGCCAATAGCCGGTCCGAGATCATGTTGAAGCAAGTGGTAGGAGACTGTGCAGTCGGGTCTGTTTCGGGCGGGTCAATGAAGCCTTTGACTTGTAGGGATATTTCAAGGCAATGTACAAAATGGACTCGGACATGAAGAAAGGGAGCAAGCAGTCGTCGAGGTTTCGGTTGCTCATAAGGAATATGTGGAACGAACTACCCAAGGTGTTCGGACTAGTTGAAACATCTCTTGGCTCAACCTTGGAAGTTCCGCATGCCTAGTAGAAGGGCAATTTGCAATCAAACAATGGTCTTTGTCGATTTCCCCGGATTCTTTGCCCATGAAATGATTTTAGGTTTCATGATCAATTGTGTCAACAGGGAGCACGCCAAACAGCAGCTGTAATACGAGGGCTTGTCATATGCAAGTCGGTCCAATGGAAGTAAGAAAAGGCCCATTGCTGTGAGAAGAAGCAAGATGGTGTCGGTACATGAGATGATGTGTCGCAACGTATTTCCAAATCGAGGTTGCGACGAGTAGTACTGAATGGTAAGGACTAGCCAGCACAAGTAAGAGGAGTCGGAACAGGGCTTGGGGGTTCCTGGACATACCAACCACAACCCCGCAAATTCAAACCGCCTGACGTCCTCGTGGAAACTTTAATTCGAGTGGCTCTAGCCAGCCATACTTCCGTGCCTAGGTAGTAATCTACGTGCCCAAAAGGCATGTGATTTTGCAAACGATGTGCAGACGTTCTTCCGACTGTGGATACCGTAGTCTAACAACTGGACTTCGTACAAGGTCTCCGTCGCTGCTATTCTCATCTTGTGTGGCCAAAGAATAAATATGTAACAGCTTGTTGTAGTAGCCTAGCGGCTTAGTGGCTTTATGGCCTCGTATTTTGCCATCGTGCTGCTTGATACGCACATCTCACGGCTCCTGGCTCAAGCGCAGGCGATGCTATGCGGGGCTCAGGCTACGTGAGGTTTGTTTTACGAAGGCTGCGAATCTCACAGGAGCTTGCATACTAGTTAGTACTCATCTTGCTCTCATCGTTTCAGCTGCAGTTGTACTATCGTAGTTTGTCGTGGCGCTGTTAGTCCACCAGAACTACTAACAGTATTCGGGACGGACCAAAGTGACAGCGAGGCCCTCAACCCGAAGGGTACTAATTCAACGACTCAAAAGCGTACTAAGTAGGTAGACCCACGAGGTCATTGTCGAATCAAACCAGGTTTGTACTGTGTAAACTCTCAGGACAATGCAACCCCTCTCTGAGCTGTCTCTGGTGGCCAGATGTCCGTTTCTGCCGCTTTGGTGTGCCATTGTCTGGCCCATATCGTCCTTGAATGTTCATGAATTGACCTGGGGCAGTCTGGCCATCCAATTGTATATGTGTGGCCCCATCATCTTGGGTGTTTCGCTACGCTGGATGCTGGGCAGTTGGTCACTCATCAGCTCTGTGCTGGATGCTGGATGTAGTAGAATGAGGTTCCAAGGTTGGTTCGAGTCGAGGTCGGACCCTTGGCCGGGTAGACCAATCGGGACTGGCTCCGGAAGGTTCCGCAGGGATTCCAGTGGTGCCAGTGGCTCCAGTGGTTCCAGTGTGTTGGTGCTGGTGCTGGAGCTGGAGTTTGGCAGACCGGGGTTGGCAGGCTGCCAGTGCCCGTGTGAGGCCCACGGGTCGTCATTCCCTGCAACAGCTCAACCTCGTGCAAACTCGACGCGTATGTTCCAACCGCTTTTGCGCCGCGACTTCAGAACCATTTGCACTACACACCACAGATCCACCCTCCCCTTCTCTTTCCCTTCCCCTCTCCTGTTTGCCTCTCCCCTCACCATGTTCAGACTCGCCCGCAGCCGCGCTGTGGCCTCGGCCTTTGCCGCCCCGAAGGCAAGCCCAACCCAACGTGCTGCCCATGTTTCACCTTAACCTCAACCACACGCATCTCTCGAGCCCGAGCTCCCTCCAAGCTCCCTCCAAGCTAATCGAACTTGCTGCAGGTCTCGCCCTCCATCAGAGCCCCCGGCTTCGGCCAACAACAACGAAATCTCAGCATCCACGAGTACCTGTCCGCCGACCTCCTGCGCCAATATGGCATCGGTGTCCCCAAGGGCGCCAACGCAAAGACCGCCGCCGAGGCCGAGACTGTCGCGAAGCAGATTGGTGGCGATGACATGGTCATCAAGGCCCAGGTTCTTGCCGGTGGCCGTGGCAAGGGAACCTTCGACAACGGCCTGAAGGGTGGTGTGCGTGTTATCTACTCGCCCACCGAGGCCAAGCTGCTCGCCGACAACATGATTGGCCACAACCTCATCACAAAGCAGACCGGCGCCAATGGCCGCCTCTGCAGCTCCGTCTACATCTGCGAACGCAAGTTCGCCCGCCGCGAGTTCTACCTGGCCGTCCTCATGGACCGTGCCTCCCAGGGCCCCGTCATCGTGTCTTCGTCTCAGGGAGGTATGGACATCGAGGGCGTCGCCAAGGAGAACCCCGACGCCATCACCACCACCTACGTCGACATCAACGTCGGCGTCACCGACCAGATGGCTACCGACATTGCCACCAAGCTGGGCTTCAGTGAGCAGTGCATCGACGAGGCCAAGGACACCATCCAGAAGCTGTACAAGATCTTCTGCGAGAAAGACTCCACCCAGATTGAGATCAACCCCCTGTCCGAGACTTCCGACCACAAGGTTATGTGCATGGACGCCAAGTTCGGCTTCGACGACAATGCCGACTTCAGGCAGAAGGACATTTTCGAGCTGCGCGACGAGAGCCAGGAGGACGCCGACGAGGTCCGCGCCGCCAAGTCCGGCCTGAACTTCATCAAGCTCGACGGTGACATTGGCTGCCTCGTCAACGGCGCCGGTCTTGCCATGGCCACCATGGACATCATCAAGCTGAACGGTGGTCAGCCCGCCAACTTCTTGGACGTTGGTGGCGGTGCCACCCCGGCAGCCATCAAGGAGGCCTTCGAGCTCATCACCAGCGACTCCAAGGTCTCTGCCATCTTCGTCAACATCTTCGGCGGTATTGTGCGATGCGATGCTATTGCCCACGGCCTGATCAACACTGTCAAGGCCCTCGACCTCAAGATCCCCATCATTGCTCGTTTGCAGGGCACCAACATGGAGGCCGCTCACGCGCTAATCAACGACTCTGGGATGAAGATTTTCTCCATCGATGACCTGCAGAGCGCTGCTGAGAGGGCTGTGCAGCTTTCTAAGATTGTGAAGACGGGTAAGCACTCCCCGACAAATGCCATCTTATTCACTGCGGCTAACCTAGTTCAGCTCGTGATATCGATGTTGGCGTCGAGTTCACCTTGGGTATCTAATTGGGGCTTGGATGGGATGGTTTCCTTTGTACTATCTCACTTTTGGGCGGTCTTTTTCTCTGCGACATCACTGGGACCGTACAGCAAAGGATAGACTGAGAATTTCATGGCATTGCATCAAGTACTTTTCTTTGCTTTATTCTGGTATGCTCACGCTGGGCACTTGTACTCATGTACCAGAACATCGAGCCTAACCGATCCAGGAGTCGCCAGTACTTCGGGGAAAGTGGAACTGCCTGCCTCTATGGCTGCAGTGTTATGTCCTGGAAGAGGGTCCGTGTGCTCGTGGTAGGGTGGCCAAGGGCCAAAGGATACAGTGCTGCGATCGTCAGGGACTACAGTAATGGTGATACTCTTCAAGGCTTCAACGGCCTGACCAATGTGCGCCCAGTCCTTGCCAGATAACCAATCCATGACGAGAAGAGAACTCGCTTGTGTCAATGCGACAGCCTTGGCGGCTTCAATAGCCTGAACAAAGGGAGGCCATTCCTTGACGGTAAGAGAACTCACCTGGGTTGACGCGGCACTCTTCGCGGCTCCAACAGTCTGAGTGACAGGAGTCAGAACGCCAAGAGGTCTCAGACCAACAGGCGCGGCAGCCGCCGTCAACATCTCGGCAGAGCTCCCACGAAGCGGACTGGAGGTCCCCATGAACACAAATCCCTTCTTCAAAACATAATACACCCACGGCCTACCTGTCGCCACAGCCGCGACAATCTTCGCCGCGGACGCCAGCACGACCCACATCAAATATGCCGCCAGCGCCAATGCCGTCAGCGAAATCACTATCGACACGACGCGCGGCATAAGAACTAACGCCGTCCACTCCAGCGCGCTGGCGAGTACCCCCAACACCGCCACGGTGGCCACCACGACGTCCCTCACTTGCGCCCTGCCCCGATACCAGAGTACAGCAACGATTAGCGGTGCGGCACCGCGCGAGCGACGGCCCGCGTTTCCAGTGCGACCCAGCACATGGCGCAGGGGTCCTCGGCTGGACGCTGGACGATTAGCGAACGCGGTGAGCTGCGCGTGCGCATAGGCCGCGTCGTAGACGAAGGGCATGGTGCGGTAGTGAGCTGCAGGCGTGGAGTCTGTGGCTTGGGATGGAAGTTGGGCGTGTTGGCAGGGGCTCGAGGGGTGGGCTGGGTCGCGTGGAGCTTGGTTGGCATGGAGCGGTGGGGGGGCTGGGCATGTGGTTGGGAGGGAGGGGAAAGCTCTGGGCTGCATCGTTAACGCGAAGTCGAGCTTGTGGGCAGCCGAAGATGAAGGGAGGAAGGGCGGTGGCGTGGGTGTCTCGAGCGTAGGGGTTGTACATCTTGGGCTAGGAAACAGCTCTGCGGTTTCTCAAGTTATTCTACTTGCGTGGAAATAGTGAAGACTGCTGGACTGTGGTGTTGTAACTAGCTGGGAGTTGTTGCTGTACAGTTTTCGGATGGCACAGGCCCGGTTGACGAGCAGATGGTTCTGGTATATGTCCCGTGCGAAACAATGGCTTTCTTCCGCCCCGAAGGACGCTCGCAAAAGCTAGTTGGGTTCTCGTTGAAGGCGTTTTGTTATGTCCACGACTTCTATTGTTCAGAATTGAACTACGACAGCAAATTGACTGGGGTCACATCCATTGTTCTATCCCGTGTTACAGATTGTCTCATTTGAAAAGCATGGGAATATTGACAATGATCTTGTCTTTTCGAGTGGTGAGCTTGCAGTCAGGAACTCATCCTGGTACGACCGGTGACCATACTGAATGATGGGAGACTCGTGGGACCTCTGTATCGGGGTCAATACAGCAAATTCTCGAGGGCTAGATCTAGTGGAGCCGAGTGAGCTTGATATGTTGCTCATGCCATCTTGAGTAGTTTCTAGTTCAACTAGAAGACTTACGCAGACCGCAAGCCAGTAGGGATAGACCATTGCGATTACTGCTTTCCTACGACGAGCCCTAGCAAGCGCATGCCTTCAGCTTGTGGGCTCAAGTCCTATCGCACATTGTGCACGAGCATCATCTACACAGGATTTCCGCGCGGACAATCATTTATCATCCACTTTCAAATCTAGGTAATCTACCTCCAATGTTCTCATCCTGTTGTCCCGAGCAGATTGCACGCCCACATAAGATTTTGGTTGCCCAGGGTGGACTCAGCGATCTCACAAGGCCGACCATCTGGGCGTTGTCATTTACATCATGAAGGAACGCAGCGTAACCTCAGAGCAGCGGCCACATGTAAGAAGATGGCACGAAAAAGCAACGTGGAAGACATGACGTGTCACAGGGGCCGTCGAAGGCGGTTACGGCGCGTGAGCCGTCCTCGCATAGGTCATGGCTTGCATGCTGTCGCACATGCTGACCACTGCCATCTCTCATTTTTTTGACGCCTTGTTGATGAATGGTGTTGAAATGCCAGACTGCAAAGCCCCGACCGCCCCGGCTTTATGTCGTGCGATGGCGGCGGCGGGTGCAAGCCCGGCGAAGTTGTCGTGAGGAGAACAGAGACATGACAAGCAGCCACCTGCATCTACATGTAGCAGACTTCCTAAGACGCTCTGCTGTGTGACCAAATTCTGCGTGCGGTCGTGGAGTCGGCATGGTACGGACTCTGATATGACGCCTGGTTACCAAAGTATATGATCCCCTCGGCCCCCTGATCCTTACACACAATATCAGAGAGAAATAGACTCGGACCCTCCGGTTCTTCAATAACCAGGCAAACAGCTCTCATCAGCAAGCCCGCATGTGGTAGCATCATCCTGGGTCTCATCTTGCTTTTGGCCCAATTTTCCAGAGTCCGGCGTCCACACTTGTCCCATCCACCGGAGCACGCCCTTTCGTCTCTCAAATAAGAACCTTCTTTTCAGTGACCTGATCATAGCCTATGCATCATGCTCTTCGGATTCCGCGCGTCTTACCACCATACGCAAATCACGAGCGCCAGCAAGGTCTCAAATGAGCCTATCTGCCCCTGCTCGAGATGCTTTGATGGAAGTGGCGCACACGAGGCTCTGAAAGCCTATTGCTGTCCTGCAAGACGGTGGAGGCTTTCGAAGAGCCACTATGGCTCGAAAGCTCGATCTGGTGGGCTGGGTATGTTCGGACTCTCCCGGCTAAGGAGGTGGCGGAGTGTGGACAGTGTGGCGTCTGCTGTGAGGCTACTTGACGGCGAGCTGGATGATTGTGCGGAGAGCGTCGAGGCACAGACTATTTGGGAGGAAAAGCTCAAGGGTTTGGAATGATTGTCCCGGATATCGCATTGGTTCTAGCCATCATCGACTGGGGAAAGGGGAATGGTCAACGAGGAAGACGCCAGTCATCGACTGTGAGGCACTGTGAGGCACTTTGAGGCTGTCAAGGTGGAATATCCGGTTGAGCGAGAGCAACCTTCCCTCAGCGTGACCATCCGAGTCTACCTTAGGTTATTGTTTTAAAGTTAGCCAGGCTCAGATGGGCAGTTAGGACTTGACCGTCCCCAAGGCACTTGTGCAACGGAATATATAGTAGGTATTTGGAGGCTAGCTTCCCAATGCTGCCTACTAGGTACTTAGTAGGTATTTCACTCTCCGAGATCTTGTCGTTTTCCTAACAACGCTCGAACTGCTTTTCCCTTGAGCTACCTTACATGTAGTTGGTTGGCTGTGTCTGACGTCACAATGTGATGTTGAGAACACTTACACAAAACTACTGGAAGGTACGTCTCATGGTGCACTGCAGCTTCCACTATCTTCGTCGAGGCTAAGTGCTTTGTGATCAGCCTCAGAAGTTCTAAGCTGCAGAAAATCAAACTACATATTGCACATTATACATTCTCAAAGCACTGCAACTCAGAAGCGTCCACAATGACGGTCGACCCAGCAATACTACGAACGCTGGGTCTTGATGCCCAGAACACCAAGCAGACATCGTCCGGCGGCTCGGGCTTCGCCTCAAGTTACAAAATCACCAGCTCGAGAGATGGACAGCAAGTGAACTACTTCATCAAGACAGGCAGCGGCCAAGATGCAGAGGCCATGTTCAGAGGCGAGCACGCCTCCCTGAACGCCATCCACAACGCCGTGCCCGACTTCTGCCCAGCGTCCCACGGCCATGGTCTACTGGCCGATTCCCCTGGCACTTTCTTCCTCGCAACCGACTTTCTTGATCTTCAGGCCTCAGGGCCGGCTGGCTCGGGTCTACCACTGGCCGCAAAGCTGGCGAAACTGCATACCACCCCTGCACCTGTGCCGCCAGGCTGGGAGAAGCCCGTCTTCGGGTTTGAAGTGCCGACCTGCTGCGGCTCGACGAAGCAGAACAATTCGTGGCGGGAGAGCTGGGTCGACTTCTTCGCCGACAACAGGCTGAGGACTGTCGCCAGAGCCGCTGTCATGAAGCATGGCAAGGATGCCGCGTTCGAGAAGACCGTCGAGGAAGTTGCTGCAAAGGTGGTACCGCGCTTGATTGGGGCTGTGCGGGATATCAAGCCAGTTGTGATCCACGGGGACTTGTGGTCGGGCAATCGTGGACAAGCAGTGATTGCCGGCCAGGGCGGCGTCGAGGCGGTCGTGTATGACCCGTCTGCGGTGTACGGCCATTCCGAGTATGAGCTGGGCATCATGCGCATGTTCGGCGGGTTTGACAAGGACTTCTGGAACGAGTATGAGCAGCTGGTGCCCAAGGCAGAACCAAAGGTGGAATGGGAGGACCGCGTTACCCTCTACAAGGTGTAAGTTATATCCTCGACCCTGTGATGCATAGTCGTGGCTGGCAGTTGACGTGGAGGGCAGCTATCATCATCTCAACCATTATCTTATCTTCGGCGGTGGGTACAAGGGTTCAGCCATGGACCTGATGGAGGACCTCATCTCCAAGCACGGTTAGGTACTGCCTCTGCAAGACGACCTCCCCAAATCTAGTAATTGAGCCTCCTCGGTAGATACTCAGCGCATGCGTACAAAGCACCCCTGTTTGTGGTTTGGGGTGAGTACCTTGGTGGACTCGCACATCATGAGCATGACGTATGACTGTCACTTGTCCCTACCACGGGTCAATAGTACAATGAAAGCAGTCCGGAGGACGGTTTACTGGTGAATTCATCCTTCTTTGTTTTCAAATGACTAAAGAATGGCTTGTTTCAATTTGTTTGTGTTGCCAAGAAGCTGTGGGTGGGTCGCGAAATGGCGGTGCTGTCATGAGGTTATCACGTTAGTCAGTTTCTAGAACCCAGCAGCTGCGACACCGTTACTTGTCTCGATGCCCAGACCACCGCTTCCCCGGTAGCTTGGCTGACTCAGCCATTCCGTAATTATGCGACCTCACTCGAACAAAGCCTCGTACGGCTCTCGCCTGCCTTTCATTCAGCTTGCCTTTGTGTGGGCTGTTGCATGGCCTTGACGACTACTTCCCCCGTTCCCGTCAATAAATCGGCCTCCGGTGCTGCATGCATCTGACAAATGGCAGAGACGGCGAGGTCGCAGGCCGCAGGCAACCTACCCATCCTCGATCAGTTCTCGGGGGACAAGAGGCTCGATCCCAGACAGGACGACCTCGAATCCTACCTAGGAACAGCCGACTATTCAATCCTTGAATCTTTCTCACCAACTCCAGCGTACTTTAGTTCCGCGCGGACAAAGGCTGGCTTAGGCTACGGTGGTCAAGCCACGCCAGAAGACTAGACGCCGGCATTATTGTATTGTGCAGCAAGATCTGAAGTGTGGAACAATCTGAGCGAGGGTTTAGACGAGATCCAGTGAGAGGCTCAGCTGATGACGAACATGCTATTGTTACTGCTGAAATAAGCTTGAATGACTGCAGCGAGGGCTCATAATACCTACCTCAACATCTATCTATTCGCAAGTGTACCGACACACACCAAGACGGCATGCACATTCCACTAGTAGTAGCAGTCGTTAGGGGCAGCTAAGAACCGTTTATGTGGACTAGTATAGATATGTGCAAATAGTACGCAATCAGAAGAGCTTGTACTATTGTTTGACTCGAACGATTGCAACAATTGCGCCTGTCTTGCTTTGTGGTTTAGTCAGGTGGCAATATCGTGCCGACGTTGACCGTCGACCGTTGACCGTCAACCGTCGACCTCGATCGACAGGTGAAGAGAACACTGAACCTTTCGACACGGGGCAGCACTTGCGCACTGGCAGACTGGCAGACTGGCATTCCGGGGTGCACCCCTGTCTATCCTAGCACCCGCAGCCAGGGTTAGGTTAGCCGAGTACACAGTAAGTTGCGAGCAAGCATGGCAGGTGCAGGTGCAGGTGCATGTGCTTGTGGCCACATGCGAACCTCGTGCTTCCTTCTTGTTGACTTGGCTGATGTCTCCTTTTTCCTGAACGCCCCCTTTTCCGCACCGCGGCAACGAGCATGGCCCTGTCTTTATTCTGAGCCTCACTTTGCTACAATCCTAAGCTTCACCTTCACCTAGAATCACGTCATGAACGGCCACTTTGCCGGCGTGGGCGACGCGCCCAACCCCGAGCACTACGAACACGGCGTCCAGGTCATTGACGAGGAGAAACAGTACAAGTCAGTCTTCCTCATGCTGCGTCGCTTTTTCGTCTCCATACTGCCCGCTCGGCAGAACAATCGACAGTCCGCTGCAAACATGCTGACCACCGTGCTAGCTCCGTGCTCAATGACTACCTCGTTAAAACACATGTCGCCGAGGCTGGCTTCAACTACCACCTCATCTCCGTCTTTGGCTCCCAATCCACCGGCAAGTCGACCCTGCTGAACAATCTCTTCGGCACCGAGTTCAGTGTCATGAGCGAGAGCGAACGCCGTCAGACCACAAAGGGAATATGGATGTCCAAAAACAAGAAGGACACCGCCTCGGGTGGCACCATCAAGCTGGCCGACAATATCCTGGTCATGGACGTCGAGGGTACTGACGGCCGCGAAAGGGGTGAGGACCAGGACTTTGAGCGCAAGAGCGCTCTATTTGCTCTGGCCACGAGCGAGGTGCTCATTGTCAATATATGGGAGCACCAAGTCGGTCTTTACCAGGGCGCCAATATGGGCCTGCTGAAGACCGTCTTCGAGGTCAACTTGCAGCTATTTTTGAAGGACAAGCAGTAAGTATGTCCGTTGGTTCCGAGCGCCTCCTCTTCTGACCCTCTTCCATAGATCTACGCCACGCTCGCTCCTCTTCTTCGTCATCCGCGATCACATCGGGAACACCCCCCTCGAGAACCTGCGCAACACCCTAGTCCAAGATCTGACCAAGATCTGGACCTCGCTCTCGAAGCCGCAAGGACTCGAGTCTTCAAGAATTGAGGACTACTTCGACTTCGCCTTCGCCGCCCTCCCTCACAAAATCTTACAGCCTGAAAAGTTTGTCTCCGAGGTCGACGCCCTCGCCAATCGGTTCACGGCCGGACATCGCTCGACCGAGGATCAAGAGTTTAAGGGCGGTGTATTTCTGTCCGAATACCACCGGAGGATCCCAGCAGATGGGTTCTCCGTCTACGCCGAGGGCATCTGGGACCAAATTGTGAACAATAAGGACTTGGATCTGCCGACCCAGCAAGAGCTGCTTGCGCAGTTCCGTTGTGACGAGATTGCTCGAGAGGTACTGATTGCATTCGATGGCGCAATCGTCCCCCTGGAGGAGCAGCAGCAAGATGCTGCTCGCGCAGGCACCCCTACGGTACTTGCGGATCTGGGTGCCACCGGTAAGGCTGTCCGTGCCAAGACAACCAAGGCCTTTGAAGTACAAGCGAGTCGATATCATAAGGCGGTATACAAGAGAAAGCATGTCGAATTGGAGGAGAAGATCGATGCGCGCCTTAGACCTCTATACCAAGGCCAGATCATGGCAGCTCACAAGAAGGGCGTTGCAGCTTTCACCGACGCTGTCACGAACGCTGTCAAGGCTGGCCAGAAATCCGGAGGCCAATATGAGTTTGCTCAAATTGTGGAGAAGCAGAAGACCAAGTCTTCCGAAATCTTCAAGAAGGAGGCTCAGAGTCTCGCCATCGAGGGTGTGCCATGGACCAACTTCAAGCCACAATATGTGCTATTCGGAAAGGAGCTCGACGAGGTCGGCGCAAGGTTAAGGAAGGATGAGATGCGCCGGCTTGCTACACGGGTCGAACGCTGGGTCCGCTCACGCCTCGGAGATGCGGTGGGCCTCGAGTTCAACAGGATTGGGTCTGGCCGTGGTGGCAATGGTGCGCCCGAGGACGATGAGAAGCCGACAACAGAGAAGGACTTATGGGACCGCATCTGGAATGTGTTTGTGTCCATCGTCAGCGAGGCGGAAGGCAGATTCACGGAGCGTGCCAAGAACCTGGAGGCTACTGACGACGAAGCAGAGGTCGGTCTTTGGCGACTGCGGCGCAAGAGCTGGGTCGCGTTGCGCGAAAAGGTCGAGGAAGAAGTGATGGAAGGCAACATTCTACTCAAGTTACGTGAGAACTTTGAAGACAAGTTCCGCTACGACGAAGCCGGCGTTCCCAGGATTTGGCGCCCAAGCGACGATATCGAGGGCATTTATACGCGCGCCCGCGAGTCAACTTTGCAACTCATCCCGCTGCTTTCGAAGTTCAGGCTGGCAGAGACTTGCGGCCCTCCTGACTTGCCTGCTTTTGTCGGCAGTCAGCCTCATGGAGTCGAGCCGAGCGATGAGGAAGATCTTACCCCCATTGGCGGTGTTGACGAGGAAGAGGGCAAGAGTCTCGAGGAAGAGATGACGGTGCTCAGCGAAAGTAAGCGGCAAGACCTTGTGATCCGTTTCAAAAAGACAGCAGATGGCGTCTACGTCGAGGCGAAGCGGAGTGCTCTAGGTGGGATCACGCAGGTTCCCCTGTATTTCTACGTGGTGCTTTTGGTGTTGGGCTGGAACGAAATATGGATGGGTAAGTTTTCCTCGCGCATCGAATATTACTTCCACAACAATATGCTAATCTAGTTTCAGTTCTGCGCAACCCGGTACTATTCGTCCTGCTCTGCTTATTCGCGGGCGGGTCATATGTCGCGTATAACCTGAATCTACTGGGCCCGATGCTGCAGATGGCCAACGCTGCTAGCAACCAGGCCGTCGACATTGGAAAACAGAAGCTTCGGGATTTCCTGGAGAACAACGAGACAGCCCGACAAGCCGTCGGCATGCCGTCGAGGAAAGACACGGATGCTATCAGCATGGACACGTTGGACAGCAAGGGCAAGCGCCGGGAGGATGACGACGACGACGATATCTGATCAGGTTGTGACGGAAACTTCGTAGAGATACTCTCGGGGTCGTTCCCACTGTTGTATCATTATCAAGACGCCGACCGAGGATGTTCGACTCTCCCGTACACACTCCATTAGACAAACATATAATCGGTGGACAGACTCCGCAACTCCTACAATAAACAAAATCCCAATCAGACAGATCCTCTGAAACTCCGTTATGCCAAGGCTCGCAAACAGGCTATCAAAATGCCTCCAACCCAACAGGCGTGCCGAACCAGGTACCTAGCTCGTCCGCATCTTTGTCGCGATTGGTACTCCCCACGAAGAAATCCGTGACGCGACTCGTCTCGGTGTCCTCTTCGACCGGCCACTCAACCCTTACCCCTTTGCTAGCCGTGGCCTCCATCATATCCTTCGCGGTACCCCAGCTAAAGCGACACTCAGCGCCCCACCCAAAGACCGGGTGCATATTCGCCCTCATCCAGTTAACACAACGCGCATCACTCGGATACCCAGAACCCCACGCCATAACCTCGTCGTCTCCCGGTAGCTCCTCCTCCTTCGCTTCATACAACACCTCCAAGCACGCATCTCTCGTCACCTTGGCACACACACTCGCCGCCGACACACATGGATATAGACTATCCGCCTTCTTCGCAACCGTGATGCTAATCCCGGGAAATACGCGCTCCAACTTGGCCTGATAGGTCGCCGGCTGGCCCACGGTATCGACATATATTTCCCTCACGTTGACTCCACGCTCAAAGACGCCCTTGATCAGCTCAATGGTCGCGTCCATGGCCTGCGCGTTCAGATTGTACGCGACGGCCGGCTTCAACATGCCCGCGCCAATCTCGCGCGCCGACAGCGCGGATGTTGCCCAGCCGGCATGTGTATGCAATTCTTCAGTATCCGAAGGCGTGCAGAGCGTCTGCATGAGTCGCGAGCGCACGGCGGATGTGAGGACCTTGGAGTCGTCGAAGTGATGGGTATCGCGGAGGAGCGGGTCAGAGAGCGGGAGGGGCAAGTAGAAGACGCCGTAGACCATGGGGCCGAGGACGGGCCCGCGGCCGGCTTCGTCGACGCCGAGGCAGCATGCGGGCGGGGCGGCGCCGAGGAGCGCGGGGGGAACGGGGGAGAAGTGGGTGTAGCTGTCGCCGGAGAGGAGGGTGGAGGTGTGGATGGAGGGCGGGATGAAGACGTTGGAGATAGGGGTCTCGATGGCGACGTCGGCGTCGGGCATTTGCATGTCGTCGTCCATGACTATGAGCGAGATGGCAAGCGGGAAAGTATGTCGTAGCGTAGGTATAGTTCGGTATCTGTGCATGTCCTACACTTGGCAGTAGTGACTCGTGACTCGTTGGCGCAAAGGAAAGTTGTTGACTTCGGCCAACTTCTTAGCGCAATCGGGCGCGTGGAGTGCCCGTAGGAGACGCGTCTTCAGGGCGTGTCCTGGGTGCCTAGGCAAAGCTAGGCGTCAAGACCCCTGTAACCGTGTGTCCCATCCCTGGCACAGACCCGCCTTGTGTCTTTGTGTATTGCCTTGCCTTGCCTTTGCCCTCCAGGGCTTCGAAGCAACAAGGAAAGAAACAACACAGGCCCGCATACGCTTCCACCTGATCAAGACAGGCAGGTCGTCGACTTTCAATTGCATCCGTTGTTGGGGGCTTTGCTTCAGCTCTGTCCCGTATTGAATGTATCTCTCTGGCTGGAGTTGCTTCTCACCTCCTTGTCCATATAGATACCCTCAAGTTGCCCCTCGGAAGCTCGCGTCTGATTGCTTCCGCATGCGCGGCGCGCTTTGGTTTTAGACGGCACAATGGCACCGCGACAATCATCCTCGCAACGGCGCTCCACCGCCACAGAGCAGGTCTATGACCTCGGTGTCCGCGGCCGGTAAGTAGAAGCAGCGAACTATTCTATGCCTCGCGACCACGTCGTGCTTCTACGAAGGCAATGGCTCGAATACTAACGGCGCTTGCGTCCAGCAAAACCGGCGTTGAGCTCAAGGACACAGGCGCGCGCGACGAACATGGCATGCAACCGCTCGACGACATCTTTTCCTCGCCAGAAAAGGAGACCCACAATGGCGCGAACGAGTCGGACGATGACAGCAGCGACGGAGGGCCCATGGAAATCGACGAGGGTAAGTCTCAAAACACGCAGGCGGGCGGGTCATACTCCCGGTGCAGAAGGGCGACCAAACTGATCAATGCGAACATAGTGACCGCGCCAGCACCTTCCGCATTCATGAAAGCTCGCGCCACGGCCCACGCGCGCTCGCCGCCGAAAACAAACCTCAGGTCACCCGCGCGCCGCGCGCCAGGCTTCTCGTCCTCGCCGCTTCGACCCGCCAGTGTTGCTGCTGGATCGCCCTCCAACGCGCGGTCTGTGCAGAGAGCGCTCGACTTCAAGAAGAGCAACGGCCTCCTGGTCAACAAGCCGACCCTGCCTAGACCTAACGGCGTGGTCAATGGCAAGGGGAAAGCTGTTGCTGTCTCCAATGGCTACGAGAGCTCGTCTGAAGAAGAGCAGGCGCTCGAGGCTGAAGACGAGTCTATGGCTATGCTGAACGGTGGAAATGACTACGAGCATGTGGAACAAGACGGTCAAGAAACAGAGGCAGAGACAGAGGACGACGAGAAGGAGATTGCGCCGCCGCCATCTGCCAAGAAGAGCAAGGGACGCCCACCCAAAAAGGCCGCACCTGTACCAGAGCCAGAGGCCTTCGAGGAGGAGGCCGGATCCGATGCCGTTGTTGACTCCATCGAGGAGGCAGTCGAAGAACCAATCGAGGAAGAGCCCGTTCACGCCGGTAATAAACGTGGCAGGCCGCCCACCAAGAAAGCTGCTGCAGAGGACAGCGAGAAGCAGCCAGCCAAGAAGAAAGCCAAGAGAGCTCCTATCGCCGACGATGAGGAGGGAGAATCGTCCCATCAGGCCGCTGCTGCACCAAGGCCGAGAGGTCGACAGCCTAGAGTTGTGGAGAATACCGAGGCGTCGTCCAAATCTGCGAAAGCGCGCGCAAATCCGAAGAAAGCTGGTCGACCACGAGCTTCTACCGGTGTGGGCGATATGTCTGTGGCAGAAATTCCGCGCGGTCCACCCCTTCCAAAATCTCGAGGACTGGTCATCTCGAGACGCGAGACGCCGGGCGCAGGACTCACTACCCGATCCGGACGTGCCTCGTTTCAGCCACTCAGATACTGGGCCAATGAGCGGGTCGAAATGGACGAAGACGCGTTCTTTGACGGCAAAGAAACCATCGTCCTTCCGCATATCAAGAACATCGTCCGCGTCGACGATCCCGAAGCGAGCCAGAAGAGCATCCGGCGCAAGACCAAGTTCAGCAAGAGCAAAAGCCGCAAAAAACGCGGCGGCTTCTACAATGACGATGAAGACGACGATCTTGAACGCTGGGAACAGGAGGGCGACATCATCACAGGCGAGGTGGTAGTCTGGCAGCCTGAGCACGAATTCGATCCTCCGGGGCCGGACGAACAGATCGAGGTGGCCACCGACGAGCAGATTGCCGTGTCGGCCAATGCCATCACAACGCGCGAAATCCGAGGTGCTAGCTTCAAATTCGCGAAGACGCTCAGCATGCCGTTCTTTGGCTCGGGTGTCGTCGACTTGCCGCCTGGTTCGGAGAAGAAGCCCAAGAATTCGCGCAAGATGCACATGTCCTTTTTCGTATTTGCTGGCAAAGTTCAAGTGACCGTGGCGGACACAGTGTTTAGTATTGGGCGTGGAGGTATGTGGTTCGTGCCAAGAGGTAAGAAGATTTCTCCTATATCACCATTCCGAGTCACAATGAACAGAAGACTGACATGAAGCTTTGCAGGCAATTACTACAGTATAGAGAATGTTTCGGAAAAGCCTGCCAGGATCTTCTTCTCGCAGGGCTGTGAAATCAACGCCGCGACAAATGCCGATGCCAGCCAAATGGCCTCTTGAGAGACCGAACAGGTTCTGTTGAGCGTGGGGTCGCTCTTTGTGGAAAAGTACGGATCGTTGTCGCGCATAGGTGTGAAAGCAGTGTGAAAGCTTAATGCTCGGGCTGTGATGCCTCGTAAATGAGTGGAAGGAAGTCGCAAGGAAGGACAGACTTAAATGATCATGTTTGATACCATATCATTTAAAGGGGGGCTGGAAGCAAGCAGCGCTGGAATTTATTTGCTTGGTGAAGAGTCTCAAATGTTGAGCAGAGGGTATCCATTTGTGCTTGCTGAGCTGCGCCATCACCGTGATGACTTTCCCATCAATGAAGATTACGCCACTCCTTTGGATCCAGTCATGCAGCTTCCTATTCGTCGTCGTCTCGATCGAAGTAGTACAACCTATGCAATAGTAACACGTCTGCTTGCAAATCCAACATGATAATCTCATTCGAGTCATTGCCAGACGAGATCGGCAAGACCTGATGAGGTGCACCATACACTAATACATATACACCTATGCCTCCTGGGTCAGAACCTTCTTCAACCTAGCCATGTCTTGCTCGAAGCTGCGGATCTTGGCCTGGCTGGTGGATAGCTTAGCGAGCAGATAGCTGATGCGGTCGGACGTCTCGTAAGGTTGCGTAGGTAGCGAGGCGAGGAGACTGAGCTCCGATTCAGCCTAAGATTACGTGTTAGCAAGACATCTTATTTAAGGCTATGAGCGATTACGGTCTTTGGTGACAGGTTGTTCAGGTCGACCACATCTACGTCCCTCACGGAGTATGGGAAACATACCTTGTCAATAGTCTTGGCCTCGACCTTGCTCAACTCGGTCAATACCGCAAGGTCCATTTTCGCCTCTAGAGCCGTGTCCCGAAGCAGGTGCTTGAAAGCAGCCAGATACACCGGCCTGCCAGCCTCAATCGTGCGCGGGCGGCCCCCGTGGTTTTTGACCGTAATCAGCTCCGCGTTCGCCAGATTCTCAAGTGCTGCCTCGCCATCGTTCGCGTCCACCATCGTCGACGCCGCAAAGGTGTTGGAGAGCAGCACCTCGTTGTATCGTAGCGACTCTTTCTTGGCAATGTCTTTGATGAGTGTCCAGGCTTGCTCGGTGGAGTACTTGCGTGCGTTGCCATTGCCACCATCAGAGGCAGAGCGGCTGCTGGTCGCGAGGAGGAAGAGCTTGATGATTTCGTTGGCAGACTGGGAGATGATCTCTTGCGCGGCTTCTTTGGGAGAAAGCCCGCTCTTCATGCGTCGAGCGAGGAATTCGAGGTCGGTAAGCCGTCCGCCGAGGACTTGGAGTGCTGCGTCAAGTTCTTGCTCGAATTGGACGGCCTTGTATTGTCGTTCCTCGTCTTCTTGTTCCGCTTTCATCTGGGCTTTCTTGCGCTCTACTTCGTCTTGTGTAGGAGAATCGCCTGTGCCGGCTTCATCTGTTGTCTGTTCCCTTGCGGAGTCCTCGGTTGCTCTGTTGTCGTTGCGCTCTATCTGGTCGAGGTGAGACAGGACGTACTTCTTGGCAACCTCAGTAGTGAGGTCGCCAAGCGTGATATTGCGGAAGACTCTGTCGGGCAGCGCCTTGGAGAGCGGCTTCGCATGAGATGTGTCATTCGTCAAGAATATGACATGTGCGATATTGGCACCGGTCTAAAGAGTTGTCAGTGGTATGTCTATAATTCAAGCCTATCCCTCGAAAGCAACTGACCAAAGCGGCTGACCATTGCGACAGCTTGTCATACACGATGCTGGTCTCCTCATTCTTCAAGCCGAAGTTGTCAATGACAACCACAGCCCTCTTCTCCGGGTGAGCCTCGAGGAAAGCGTCATCACTCATGGTTCCGTCAGGGTCGTCCTTCTTGCGATCAGCCAGAGAGACCTTTTTCAGAGCCGCAGCCGCATTTTCGAGAATCTTGTTCAGCTGCGAGTCCAGTGTCTCGGAGAAGCCTGACTTAACCCCTGTTGTGCTTTGGATGGCCAGGTCGACAAGACTGCTCAGCTGGTTGGCCCATGAGAAGACAGGGCGGTATCCGACTTGGCCTGCGAGCTTCTTGATGGTAGTGCTTTCGCCCTTGGCCTCGATCACAGGCTTGCAGTCGATCACTAAAACGTCCCTTCGGTTGCCAAGCACCGAGTCCAGAACAAGCTCTTCCTTTCCTGAGCCTCTCGGGCCTTGCACGACGATGAAGGTATCTGCAGATTCCAACAACCACGTCTGCAATTGCTCGATGTCCTTCCGATGAGTGACTACGGCCTTCAACGCGGAGTCCTCTCCCTTGTGCCTCCTGAAGTTCAAGATGTCCGTCGTTTGGCGTCGGAACCACTGAAATATCTTGTTGTCGGATAGGTGAAAGCGCTTCGTGATGTGCGCCTCGATAAAGAACTCGCGGATCGGGTCGAAGACTACGACAGACACCCCAGCGAGCAGAGCGGCCAGAAGTGGGATGACAATCCGGGGATGTGAGCTGAACCAGTCCCAGACATGGTGTGCTTTGACTTTCTGCTCGTACGACAGACGCAACTTGGTACCGGCCTTGCCACCGCCCTGGCCTTCAGAGACAACAAGCCCATGCATACACGAGCGCGCCATGATGGCATCCCGTGTGAAGGCAAAGTCCAAAAAGGCGTATTTGGGAAGGACCTTTGAGTCCGAGGGCTGTGTGGTAATATCGCCTATCTGGCCGTACTTCCGGAAGAGGGCGAAAAGGTTCTCCTGCGATAACTCGACAGCCTCGGAGCCAGGCTCCTTTGGAATGAATTCGATCCGAAGCCTGCTTTGCGGGTATCGCGCCATGTCTTCCAGCCACGGCACGCCCTTGACCAAGCCGACCTTGATTGGTCTGATAGGGTTGAACCACGGCTTGATGGGCTTTTGTTGCAAAGTTCTAGCTAGCTGGCCTTCAATCTCTCTGGACGATGTTTCGGCGGGATGAGAGACCTTGACGAAGCAGCCGCCATCTTTGAGCCTGGGAATGAGTTCTGTGACTTTCATGGAGCCATCTTCGGGTATGATGCGCTTGACGAGGTTGATGGGGTTGGTGATGCCAAGCGAGGACTTGTCGAAGCTTTTGAGAAGTTTAGACAGGTCCTCGTCCGGTTGGGCATACCGGCCGACCAGCAGGGTGTTGACCCAGCCATAGAAGAGCTTCAATGGGAAGATGTTGTCGAAAAAGAGGATCGATTCGTTGGCGCCAGCGTAGATGTGACCTGACTTCTGGTCGCCGGTTGTCGTCGTCTCCCATCGTCTGGCGGCTACTGTCCTCGGTGCAAGTGGACTTCTAATGATAGTCTTGTTGTGCGATGGAAAGGGTGCTGATGTTGCTGAAGCTGATCCCAAGGTCCTGAGACAGAGACCAAGACCAAGACCAGTGCGCTGTGACCTCGAGCCGCGACGTATATGCGCCTGGACCCCGGCCAAGGGCAGACCTTGAGCGCTGAGTGGGCCTGCAAAGAGACCTGCACGTCTTGCAATCATAGCTTCATGGTGAGTTCCTGAAGTCGTGTGCTCCGAAGACACAGCAAAAGACAAGCTGCTATGCTAGAGTCTTCGCTTGTTCTTCTCATGCCACACTATTTTCCGCGCTTACCACGCGTATTGGTCCCTTGTGGCTGCGAATGACGTCGCGGCTACGAGTCTCGCCTAAGTACCTGCTCCACGGTCCAGGCTCCACGCTCCACGCTCCACGCCCCACTTTGGCAGCATCGCGCATAGAATACCACTTCTGGGTGATAATTATTTTTGAAGCAATCGCCTTCAGGATAATCAGTCTTAGAATAGTCACCTTTGGGGTATCCAATTTCTGGGCCAATAGTCTCTACTCTAAATTCCTGTGTGCTTTGCCAATACCTTTTGCAGGTACCTCCTCACTGAGTAGGTACACGTACAGAATACTCTCCCCAGCAACTACGGCCCTAACCGCACTAGCGACAAGGTTAAGGGGCAAGGGTACTTGAAAGGCAGCCCTGTACCCCGAAGTATGCAGAACTTCTCCAGAGGCAACCAAATTCGAACACCTCACTACCACAAACTGCTCTCTACTCAACCCTTATCTAATCCAAACACCACCAACACTACCGTGGATACTCTCTCAGCCCATTAGACGCCATGGGTTGGCTCTGGGGAGCTCAGACTCCGACCAAGTCCTCTTCGCAAGACTCGGCGCAAAGCCTAGCACAACAGTCTGGAGTGGCCAATGAGCCCCACGCACAATACACGACCCAGTCGACGGCGTCGGAACAGCAGCACAAGGACAAGCGCATCAGCATCCCACGGACAGAGCAGAACTCACAAACACAATCACAGCCGTCCCCACCCGCCGAGCCCGATACAGACCCGGAAATGCGCATCTTCCTCCAAGAAGTCATGGGCGAAGTCAAGTCCATGCGCGACGCAGACGCCGCCGCCGCCGCAGCCAAATCGCCAGATTCAATCACGAATAATAACAAAATCACCGTCTCGCCCTGGGGTTCCCGCTGGGCGAGCACGTCGATGTCGGGCCAGACAGCACAAGCCTCCTCCCAAACAACAACCGAGGACCCTGATAGTCCCACCTCCGCGCCGCGGCTCTCCCCACTCGCCGAGTCCCTCCTCCCCACCACCATGAACTGCGAGACCGCCTTCAACCACGCCTTCCACTGCCGCTCGCTCGGCGGCCAATTCACCGCTCTGTATCGCTACGGCACCGTACGCTCCTGCAACGAGCAGTGGAACGACTTCTGGTTCTGCATGCGCGCCAAAGGCTTCGGCGAGGGCAAGGTCAAGGAGGACGCCATCAGGGACCACTACCGCCGAAAGGAGCTGGCCAAGTACGGGCCGGGCATGCCGAGTAGTGAGGACGTATGGCGCGAGCGCAGGGAGCGGGTGCCACCTGGTGAGGCTTTCGTTATGCCGGTCGAAGCGCCGGTGACGAGCGACGCTGAGTATCAAAAGTGGGAGATAGAGAGGATGAACAGGATACGCAAGGGATTGAAAGAATAAGCCGGCCAGAAGAGCACCTGTGGCAGATAGTCAAGAATAACTCGGTCCGCATTGTGTACGTCGTGCAAAACCTTGCTGCTCTCTACCACTGTACTGCGGGGAGTCCAAGGTGTGCTGCTAAGAGCAACGAAATTACCAAGTAGCACAAAATGTCACAAGTCACAATGGGGGCAATGATCTTGTTTTGAATGTTTTTGTTCCATTCCGAATGATTATGAAGTACGTCCCGTGCACTTTGTATCCCATCCCGAATTTTGTTCCCCTGTATCATGAAGTCATAGCAAAAGAAAAAGCACTGTCTAAACGATCAGTCCCATACTGTCGCCAGCCGAAGGACCCAAAATCTCCAAATCCTCCTCTTGGTAACATGCAATCTATGATGCCATCTAATCAACCTCCTCGACGGTGGGGCCATCGTCGCCGCCAGCACCGGGAGCGGCGCCAGGAGCACCGCCGGGCATACCACCGGGCATGCCCGGCATGCCGCCAGCACCACCAGCAGCTCCGTAGAACTTCATCATGATAGGGTTGGCAACAGCCTCAAGCTCCTTCTGCTTGTCCTCGTACTCCTCACGTGTAGCAGCCTGGTTCTCATCGAGCCAAGTGACAACAGTGCTGATTTCGGCATTGAGTTTCTCCTTGTCGTCGCCTTCGAGCTTCTCATCGACCTTGGGGTCGCTGAGAGTGTTGCGCAGAGAGTAGGCATATGACTCGAGACCATTCTTGGCGGAAACACGGCTGGCCTCAGCCTCGTCCTCATCCTTGTACTTCTCGGCCTCAGCAAGCATGCGCTCAATCTCCTCCTTGGACAAACGACCCTTGTCATTGGTGATGACAATCTTGTTGGTCTTTCCAGTTCCCTTCTCGAGGGCGGAGACGTTCATGATTCCGTTGGCGTCCATGTCGAAGGTCACCTCAATCTGAGGAACACCACGGGGCGCAGGGGGAATGCCAGTGAGCTCGAACTTGCCGAGCAGGTTGTTGTCCTTGGTGCGTTGACGCTCACCCTCGAAGACCTGGATCAGTACACCAGGCTGGTTGTCGCTGAAGGTGGAGAAGACCTCAGACTTCTTGGTGGGGATAGTGGTGTTACGAGGGATGAGTTTGGTCATCATGCCACCAGCGGTCTCAATGCCGAGGGACAATGGCGCAACATCGAGCAGCAAAATCTCGTTGGTCGACTTGGAGCTGGTGTCACCAGACAGAATGGCGGCCTGAACAGCGGCACCGTAGGCAACAGCCTCATCGGGGTTGATGGACTTGTTGGGCTCCTTGCCGTTGAAGTAGTCGGTGATCAGCTTTTGCACCCGGGGAATACGTGTGGAACCGCCGACCAGAACGATCTCGTGCACCTGGGACTTGTCGATCTTGGCGTCGGTCAAGACACGGTCAATGGGCTGCAGGGTGGAGCGGAACAAGTCCTGGCAAAGCTCCTCGAAGCGAGCACGAGTGATGGAGGTGTAGAAGTCAATACCCTCGAACAGGGAGTCGATCTCAATGGAGGTCTGAGCCGAGGAAGAAAGGGTACGCTTGGCCCGTTCGCAAGCAGTGCGGAGGCGACGGAGAGCACGAGGGTTGGTGGACAGATCTGGGGGGAAAGTTAGCTTCGATCCTTGAAAATCGAAAATCGAATTACGGAGGGACTAGATGCTTACCCTTCTTGGACTTGCGCTTGAACTCGTTGACGAAGTGGTTGACCAGACGGTTGTCGAAATCCTCACCACCCAAGTGGGTGTCACCAGCCGTTGACTTAACCTCAAAGATACCCTCCTCAATGGTCAGGAGAGACACATCGAAGGTACCACCACCCAAGTCGAAGATGAGCACATTGCGCTCGCCCTCGACCTTCTTGTCAAGACCGTAGGCGATGGCTGCGGCAGTGGGCTCGTTGATGATACGCAGAACGTTAAGGCCGGAAATGAGACCGGCGTCCTTGGTTGCCTGACGCTGAGAATCGTTGAAGTAGGCCGGTACAGTGATGACAGCGTTGTTGACGGTACCACCAAGGTAGGCCTCAGCAGTCTCACGCATCTTGGTCAAGATCATAGAGGAAATCTCCTCGGGTGTGAACTGCTTGGTCTCTCCCTTGAACTCGACCTCAATCACAGGCTTGGCGCCCTTGTCGACAATCTTAAAGGGGAAGTGCTTCATATCGGCTTGAACCTCGGCGTCGGCGAACTTGCGACCAATCAATCGCTTGGCGTCGAAGACGGTGTTGTGTGGGTTCATAGCGACCTGGTTCTTGGCGGCATCTCCAATCAATCGCTCGGTGTCGGTGAAGGCAACGAAGGAAGGAGTAGTGCGGTTGCCCTGGTCGTTGGCAATGATCTCAATGCTGTAGTAGGATGTTAGCAAATGCAAACTCAGTCATTTAGCAGAAACCTGAACTTACCGGTCGTCACGGTAGACACCCACACAGGAGTAGGTCGTACCCAAATCGATACCGACAGCGGGAGCCATGATGTCTGTTTGTTGTGGTTGTGATATTGAGAAGGTCGTGTGGGAGATGTTTGAGCTTAGGAAATTGGGTATCACGGTCGAGAATGCAGAACGGTGCAGAAGTCTCGAAGAAAGAAAATGCGATGTAAGGGGAGAGATGTGAGGTCTCGAATGGTTGTAGAGAGGTTTGTGTTTGTTAACTTTGGGAGGTTCATTTGAGCTGGAGGTTGGAAGTTATAAAAACGAAGAGCCTGGTGGGCCGGTCGAACCTTCCACCAGCTTCTAGCATACAGGGATGAGCCCCTGTCGCACACCATCTCAGACTCAGACCTAGACCCAGACCTGGTTAGCTGCTATCATCCAATACGCAATCTGCCCACAGCGTACAATTCAACTGAGGTACAGCTGATCACCTTCACGGTGACTATTCTATTGCACAGTAGACCAGGTGCATGAGCTTGCATCATAAGCCAGGGCACAGCAGACGCAAGGGTGCAGTAGACAACAGTTTTCGTGTCATTTCTCGTCACAGCTTGCATCTGACATTGAGTGTTCTGTAGCTGAGCACTGAGATAATCCCCCCTGGTATGTTCCAGCAACTTCTAGTTCTAGCTCCTTTCGAGCAGCTTCCTGCACGTTCCTGCACATTCCAGATACTTTGGTATAGCTGTTCCTTCCATCACAGCACTGGTCTTATTTTTCATAAGTCCCATCATGCAGTGCATAGTAATGGCTCCGTTACCATGTACATGAGCCTCCATTCGCAGTGTTGAGATGCTCCTTTGGAAGTTTAGGTGGGGTCCGGTGTGGCGGGGTAGTACCCTACTTTATGACGTACTGCTTCTCAACGGCAACCATGTGCTAAAATTGAAATCTTTACTGTACTATAGTAAGTTGACGAGCAGAAGTCACCCTTTTGTTGGTAGCGTACCACCTGAAATGTAGTCAACATTGAACACACCTCTAGAAAGAACAGAGTAATCACTTTGCAATTGTGTGTCAGTTGCGCGAGTTATTACCAATTCAATCCCAAGTACCAGTCGATGTGAGAGAGAGACTTGTCTCAGCCGGCCTCCACCGTCACCTGGGTAACCACGGCACTCTTGTTCCTTCAAGGTCCTCACAGTCAATTGAGCTTTACCCGTACCACAAAGAGAGGCGAAATCGGATCAGTCGGAGCTCTCACGACGAGCCCCCAGAGCATCACTTACCAAGCCGCTGGGTTAGGCATCAAGTCGAAGAATGTTATTTGACATGCGGCTGCATGGACAACGAAGATGTAAACCACGGCGGATGGCTTGCATTTGTTTCGTTGTGCATTATGGCGAGGTATCCAAACCCTTTTCAAACACACAGCAGTCAGCGCACCTGGCGAGTCTCATTGGGTATGTCTCCTTTGGTCTGGTTTGGAGCTGCAAGAGCTCATACGGCCTATTGTACGTGTGTTGTCACGCGTCGACAGCCCTGGAAAAAGAGCGGATCAGAGCATCGACAAACTCGGCAGTGGCAATCGCGTTGATCCTGTTGCGACAAGTTGTGGACATCCTCCAGATGATAGCGAGTATTAATGGACTTACATCGTGCTGGTCTTGGAAGCCTTGTCTGAGTAGCCGCCTACAAAGTCCACGTCTACCCTTTCTCTACTCTACATGGAGTACTCCGGCCTTGGTCCCTCCCTATGTAGGGTTGTGAAGGCCAGTGACTCCTACCTAAGTAGGTAGCCTCCTGCGGATGCCATGGAAAATGGTGATAGCCCGTCTGTCTGTATTTCATGTGAAGCCTGGCTGCAGTCTGCAAAGCGATTGAAGAGGCGTCAATGAAGTGCAGGAATATACGGTATCGACGAGCCCGAGTGGCCAGCATCAGGATAGACATCAGTCGGCGGCTGGTTGGCACAGTACACCACTCAGAGACCTCGGTCTCAAGCTGCTATAAAGGAAGAATTCATGATACTGCGGATTCAGACATCGCACACTGCCACCTCGTTCGACGGCTAGTATCATTCTAGAGGTAATTCTTCGATACATCCGATCATTCAGCAGGCAATGCTAGGCTGGCGGTTTCCATGACCAGCCTTGGAAGTATGTATCCTGTGGGCTTCTATGCCTCATCGGCATCAACGCTATAGGAGCCAAATGGTATACTTAGTACCTAGGTATGTGTTGGCTGTTCCTGCCAGTCAAGAGTCAGGACCACTTGTCTTCAGGTCGCACCTCCCTCATCAACAAGAGGTTCTGGCCTCAGTCTGCTCGCTGCTTTCCTTTCCTGTACGATTGCCGACCGCGTTAGATATGAGAAATGCCTGAACAGCTGCTCCGGCTTTTTCCTTCCACTTTCCATCAGCACTCCCATTTTGGTCGCGCATTCGTCTTGAGGCGTGTTCAGAGCCGTCCCCTCCTTATACCGTGTCTTTTGGACTCCAGCCGTTTCTATCTTCAACTCCACTTGCCGTTATTATGGCCTCCCTCTGTTGTTGCTCTCAATTCCGTCAAAAGTCAAAGTCTCAGGCGGGCGAAGCTCGACATCTGCAAGGATTGCCCACTCGCCCTCTTCCAGCCAAACTGCCTCCCCATGTGTTCAAAGGTGTTGCCATCTCACCCCAGTCTACAGAGGCTCGATCCTCGCTGACCAATGCTCCTACCGGGGCTGCCGCCAACCATTCAATCCATCTTGCCGAACTTGTCCTAGAGGATTCCGAGGACGACTCCGGCGACGACGGTCTGGCTTACACAAGCCGGAACAGGAGTACCAGCACGCTGGATGCTGTCAAAGCTCGTATTCGTCGTCATCTATCCCAAGACTCCATAACCCGACACTGCCAAAGTGAAAGTGAAGAACAAATCGCCCGTCGCGCAGAGGTGAAGCGACTTATGCGAATGAGGATTCAGGAGGAACTCCAGACCGAAAGTCCCGGAGCTTGTCCCGGAGCTCGTCGTGAAACTCGCACACCTGAGCACCCTGCGCCATCCTCGGTAGCCTCAGCCACTTTACCAGGCAACGGGCCCAGGGATACCATCGAGTTTACTGTGGACGAGTTCAAGAAGGACAACGAGCTTACGAGGATGAAGGCCGCCCATCCTCCAGAGCCTTCGGACGATGACGAGTGCCGTATCTCCAGGGCTCTCACCAAACGATCATCAGCTTGTCCTCCTAGCCAGGATGGCCATCGGCCGGTAATTCTTCGCGACTGGAACGAGCATGATATGGAAGCAGCTCATATCAGCCACCGAGGACACGACCGCCAGCGTAGCTCGTTGCTAGAGGCTCCAGACTCCCCTCAGCTGCGGCCTGTCCGCAAAGATAGCTCTCACGATGCACTATCCCTGGCTTCTTGGCGACTATCCCTCAGTGCCGATAAAATGGCAGACCTACTCACCCCAGATAAGACACGATCTCATTTTCGGCCCGTGGCTAGTCGAACGACCAGCTTTGACACACTCGATGCACAGTCTGATGGAAACAAGCGTGTCAAGCGAATGAGGAGCAAGTCTTCGCCTCTAGCTGGTCTGACTGTAGACACCACACACATGCTGAATCCAAGCCAAGTGTCCCTTTACTCTAACTGCTGTCGTAGACGCATTCCGAAATCGCAATCTTTGGTTCGCGATGAGTCGCCGGTTGGGTTGTGGCTGCGCGCTCAAAGCCAGCAATTTCGTCTTTCCACCGCATCACCACTGCAAAGCGACCATGAGCCTGAGAATGGATCCGTCGATCAGGCTCAAGACAATGTGCACCACCAGACGTCGCCTACTCTGGCTGTTATGCGTTCGCCTACACCAAGCTCACTCAGCGAGAAGAGTAGTATACAATTCATCGCCAGAAATCAGTCCCCTACACCAGCTCAGGTGCTTCGGAGAGGCTTCGCTGGAATGAGGTTGCCGTCTTTCAATTGGCACCATACGTCCAAAGATGAGGACGAGTGTAAGCCCATCCCTCCGCCAAAAACCGGCCAAAATGAAGC
The DNA here is from genome assembly GCA_022609195.1 of Plenodomus libanotidis. Classification (NCBI taxonomy): domain Eukaryota; kingdom Fungi; phylum Ascomycota; class Dothideomycetes; order Pleosporales; family Leptosphaeriaceae; genus Plenodomus; species Plenodomus libanotidis. Next base: position 14,519 of record JAGKQA010000155.1, on the reverse strand, counting down.
AGCTCCGAATCTGTCATCTTCACAAAATCTGAGCCCCGTACTCTCTTACGCCAGACAATCGACGCTAAAGGCAGGATCCAAGAACTCGAGCTTCTTCCGTCGTGAAGCTGAGCTTCGTGGTGCGGAAGAGCGTTTCCGCGACTCGCATCTTCAGCAGGAGCCTTCGGTCCTTGTGGATAGCAAGTTCCATGAAGTCTTGAGCAACGACTTGCGTTTCGAGATCTATGTCGACAAATTAGACGGCAACGAGAGTCAGGGTCATCTGAAGGTCCCTTTCAGGGCTTCTCGCTCACGCGGCTTCTCTTCTTCGAAGGATGGGGACGAGACTGCCGAACTGTGGAAGCGAGCACTGAGGGGGGAGTCTATTTCGAAGTCGCCCAGACGCAGCACGTCCTCACAAATGGTCGTACGTTCCCAACTTGGCGTTGCTCCTACCGAGCGTACAGAGGACATATGGGAGGGTAGACAGGATCCGCGAGCTCCATGTCCATCCACGATCGAAGGTCGCAGTAGCTCCGATGCCCTTAATCACTCGCCGATCTGCACTGCGCCGCCGCTTCAGGATGGTGCCTGTGAAGAGACATTTCGACAACAGTTGGTTATGTCAAACGCAATTCTTGATAAATGGGGTCAGCAATTGCAGAGGCAAGAATACGAGCACAATGCAGAGGCCTCTGTGCCGTCCGGCCCCGGCCCTCGATTGACTTACAAGATGTCAACTCCTCCCGCATCTTGGGCCAAGTTTCCCTCGCACAATCGCGAAGAGCGCAATGGCACTGCAGGCGAAACCGACAACGTTAAGCCGAGGGACTTTGCTGTCAGAGAAGTGACAGCTGCTGGAGCCATCAGTTGGACCACGGACAAAGATGCTGGTGATGGTCCGAGCCACAAAAGTATTGTCCGTTCTGTCTCCGACAAATTTACGCTGCCAATCAAGTCGCGCTGGTCCAAGCTTTTACCAGGAAGAAGGAGTACGAACTTTATGGACAAGTCGATACGAGGAGCACGACGAAGTAGTATCCAGGCATCTGGTGATCTGGAGTATCCCGAACTTGAGTTGTTGCCCACAACTGGTGGGTACAGGGAGCTTGTCGCCCTCGAGAGGGAGATCAACGAAATGAAGGGGCTTGGGCCGACGATGGGGTCAACCTTCGTTCATTCTGCTGCTCGTGACAACCGAACGAGTTTCTTGGAGAAGATGGGCGATATTATGCAAAGCGATGGCAGCGCAGGCGACAATCTTCCCACGCCAGGGAACAAAGTTCGTCTCGACGACGGCAAGGACAGCGTTGTGAAGTTACGCTTGCCCACGACTCCAGCTCAGACGACAAATCTTGAGTCAATCGATGGCAGAGATTTGACCGGGTCTTCAGGGGAGAGATACGCGACGCCGATGACACATTTTTCAATCTCACGATCGCTCACGCCCCAGGACTCAAGCCACTTCCCGTCAACACATACTCCGATTTCTGCCCAGAGTACAGCGTCGGTCATCAGACATACAAGCTTGTGCGTCCCGAAGACAGCCCTTGATCTGAGTACGCCCATGACTCGAATAGATTTATGCAACGGGCGACGCAGCAGCAAAAGACGGTCAGCACCACCTGTCACTCCAGGTTTCGACTGACCTTTGGCACTTTGTTTTGTGGAGTCCGTCCATGGGTATATCGACGACGTTATGGGAATGACCAACGTCGAGGAAGGACATGTCTACCAGTTTTATGTATCGCGAAGGTGTCTGCCAGCACAAAATCATGTCCGCCTGTCAAAGCTGAGAGTATTGAGATGGAAGCTCTGGCATCATGAATATGTATCACCCATCAGTTCAGAGGATAGAGTCGGGACTTGGAGCACCGCTTCCTATCATTTCGGAACACCGCAAAGCATCGCATACAACTCTATAATGCTGGCAGGTGGCGCCTCTTTTCACTTCGAACATCTAGATAACCACGCTAATTCAACAACTTTAATTTATATAAGGAGGTTTTCCTGGCAACCAGATGATGATCTCATGCCAAGAAAGAGGAAACTATTCGTGGTGCTCACCATGTATAACATGGGGAATGCAAAGTCCAGCGGTTGGGAATTCTGGTCTGAATAGTGAGTCCCTCAGTGCCACGTTAAGGCTGATCCCGAGGTCACTGTTGATGATGGCGTGCTTGATACGGTCCACCGTGTTTGACCGACCCAATATTGACTCCGAAGCAATAACATGCTGTTCACGCACTCATCATTCACTTAAATCTTTAATTGTGAAGGTTCTTAAGCTTCTGTCAAGGGCACGAGCATGATATATGCTAGAAACTGGTGTTCTACAGACCACATGCCATTTGGAGAACATGTGATCGTTCTGCAGGAGATCATTCCACAATCGATTATCTTAGCATCTCGGGGGCGGTCAACCTGAGGACGAGCATTCCACAGGCAAAGCGAATCTTGTCCTACTGGGCCAGCGTTATGCGGTGGCCCTTCAAGGCCCATTCCACATGGCGCACTATTAGACAGCACTAGATATGAGAAAGACTCTCTGTCGATAGTCTATCCAGCCTCTAAGCTAGCCCCGCTCCTTATTTGGACAAGAATTATGGCGGCGTGTCTTCTGTCACTTTACAGTACCCCTTTCATCAATAGTCCATGTTCCTTTGCTTGGCCTTCAGCAGAGAGACCGATGGTTCTAGGGTCACGTCTTTTCCACACAGCTAAGCGAATGGTGGGAGACTGTCGATGCTATTTGCAAGCTCTGTTGATCTTCATTTATCTTTCTAATATTCTGTCCACGATTTGTTGCTAGAGTCTGCCTGTACCATTCTGACGCGTCCCACGTAGTCATACTATAGACCAGCATGATCTGTATCACTATAACTTTGTAAAAAAAACCTAGTAGCTGCAGATTCCGCTCTCACGCGCACTTACTTCGGTGGAATGGGTGGCATGGGTTGTCAGCTGCATGATCTTGGGATATCTGACTTTGCATGGTCCTTCGTCATGTTTCCATCTCGTGCCTTTGAGCATTCCAATTTACGATGTCACCAATTTCATCATAGTGCAAGCTTGTTGGGGTTGAAGTCCGACTACACTGTAATCTCTGAATTTATGTGATGCATCCTAGTCATGCTGTATAATGCCTACTCACCGCTTCAATATCTGACTACGATATGGCAGACTCTACAGAGACTTCTTGAATCGTTAGCAGAGCAGTGGATGTCTATTAATCGTACTTTAGTGCATCACAATCCTTCAGAGATTACAATGTACCAGCTAGAGGCTGGGCTCCGCCTGTCTTCCGACACTTGTCATATGATTGACCAGCTTCAAGAATTTCCCGAAATTCCAGGCCCGTCAGGCGGAGTTCAGATGAATCTCCTGGCAGTCGGGGGGTAATCTCAGCGGCAAGGTCTTCAACAGACAGTACAGTGGATACACCAGATATACGATGAGACTCGGGCGCCTAAAACATATCGTATATCTCTGTTTATCGTATATTAGGGTACTGACTTTGGGTGGTAAGGGGCGGTAGCAGACCACACAAACATATGGTGTATCTCTCAACATCGTACATCTAGATATCGTATATCTGGTGCACCTGCTGTATCCCGAACCCTTGATCGAAGTCTGCTAGGGCAACGAGCTCGTCATTCATGTGAAGACCAATAATGAAGCCAACGACACTACAATTCATTGGCACGGCTTGCGTCAGTTGGGCACCATGCAGATGGATGGTGTCAACGGCATCACCCAGTGTCCCATCGCGAGGGGAGACTCCTTCACTAACCAATTCAGAGCACTGCAGTATGACCATACGTGGTACCATTCTCACTATTCGTTACAGGTAGACTTTAACGTCTACGTTCAACAGTCTGGCTGACATGAACCCGATGCTGAATTCTGTGACAGTCTCCCGACGACCTTGCTGGTCCATTCGTCAGTCACGGGCCCTTGAGGAGCAACTGGAACGTAGATAGTGGCCCTGTTCTCACTCAGGATTATGTTCACGACTCTGCGTTCGTTCGGTACGATGTTGAGATAGCAGATGGCCTCGCTTATGCAGGCAGCCTTGTTGTCAATGGCATTGGACATGATCCCTTGACGGGTACTGGCTCTCCCTTCAACACGACGTTCACAAAGGGAAAGAAGTATGTCCTGAAGCTGATCAACGGATCGGCGGGGACTCATTATATATTTTCGATTGATGGCCACAGCATGACTGTTGATCAAAACGACTTGGTGCGTATCAAGTCGTGTAACACTACGAGTATCAGCATTGGCACCGGCGGGGCCCTTGACGATATCTGCCTGCAAACTTCGGAGTCTAGGAGTGGCAGTTCGGTTAGTTCCGCTTGGAGCTCGCATATGATTCAGATATGGCTTGTTGTGGCTAATACAAGTACATGCTGCCTGCAGCTAAGGCACTTAGGTGTGTAGGCAGAATAGGCTTTTAAATTCACGACGACAAATGGATGTCAACGACGTCGTGTTCTGGAATACCAAGGCGTTTGCGACGAGGTGCCATACGACGAGGTTCATCTCAGGAGCGCTTCAGCCTGGCCCGACTTAATGGCACGCCCAAAATAGCCTGCCATCCCGCCGGCAGCACTCCGCTCGTATTGTATAAAGCCCTTCCGATAGGAGCATAGTCAGAACCGGGCTTACGTACGGACGCCTCCCGTCATTCACAAGTGCTTCGGACTGCACGTTTGGCATTTTGGGTGGACGAAACAGAAACGCGTCACTCTCTTGATTAGTGGCCGGTGCCGGTGTGAAAATTGATCAGAGCGGGTTTTAGCTCCAGCACGCAGCTACTATGCACGGATATGTATTGTACCAGATGAGCCAGGGGCTACTACGCCTGCTACGGTAGACGTTCGTCTACGTGCTCGGCGTATGACTCGGTTACCGAGCGACACCCATTCTCGTAACGCTGTGAAAAAACAGCTCCGGAGTGCAGTACTTCGCAGCCTCATCATGCGATACCAGGATCCAATAGAGCTGATTGAATGCTTTGTGGCACGCAGGGCCTGCAACTCATGCTCTACGGTACTCTTGCTGCTGGAGCCCAGCAGTGTCTATATTACATACACACTGTCAGGTATCCCTTGGTGCACAATACGTAGTCGTGGTGGCAGAGCTGGTAGCAGTAGCTGCGCACGACAGTGCCTCTGCTCGGACCTCCGACGTCGCTCGGCATTAGACAACGGCAATGCAAGGGGTTCTTGAAATGTCGTCTAGACGACTTTAAGTGACTGAGACGACAAGCAAGTAGGCGAGTCCCTGCGGGGCTCTGCAGGATTTGTGTCCCTCCTCTTGAATTTGATTTGATGTGGCTGAAGTCCGATTCTCTATCCAGACATGTGCGAATGGCCTGATTGTTGCTCATCTTATCAGATCATCTTGCATCTCTACACCACCCAGCTCAAAGCTGGAGCACGAGAAAGCCACCCAGTGCGCCGGCTCCGCTTTGTCACTTATTTCTACTGTCTCGTCGCGGGCGAAACACGTGCGTCGAAACAGTGCGAGTCTCGTTGGGAAAAGGTACCTCGCCTCTCGTAACTACGATCTCGTCCTGACTCGTCCAACGATTATCCATTGTCCGACCCCAGCGATGAACCAAAACATGACGCCCCAATCCGACACCTTCAGGACCGCTTCCGAGACGCCACGTGAAGGTGATGACCACAACTCATCATCCGCGCACACAGATCCCCATTCCGGCGACGACGAAAGCAACGACGGCAAGGACGGCCAGCCTCCCCGCAAACGCCAGCGCGTTCGCCTTTCGTGTCTTGAATGCCGTCGGCGAAAGCTATCTTGTGACCGGGGCTACCCGTGCGAAAGATGCAAGTACCATTCCGACTTATCTGTTCCCTGGCTTGTGATATCATTGCCTTGGGCCTGCTATGTGGCCTTGACTCTCCCTTATCCTCAGCAAAATCAGGACGCTTGCGTCATGGATACCTTGTTTACGAGGAGAGCAACTGACTGACAAGAAATCCCAAGGCCTCAAATCCGGGACACCGGACCGCTGCAATTATGAGACCAGGCCTGGCCTCGCTCTACCCCTCAAGCCTGCCGGTCTCGCGCTCTCGCAATATGATGGCCGGCTGTCACTATCTAACGACACTCTTGTGCGCAAAGACGGCATCCGAGATTATGACCGCATCCGCAGGCTGGAGGTCGAACTCGTGCAGCTGAAGAACCTGTTGACCAGCAAGCTCGGGACCGATGGCACCCTTCACCTCGATGACGCCCAGAAAACCGCCAAAAGGCCAGAAGCAGAGCTGGTCCCAGAAACCAAGCTTCCAGATTTCATGCAGTACGGCCACGATGCAGACCAAGAGATGCGCTTCTTCCGTGGCAAGGAATTCCGAACCCGCTACTTCGGCCCTCACAATGCCTCCATGGCATTTAGTCAGCTGACCGGCTTGTCGCCGTTTATGAAGGAGACCGCCGAAGAATGGCTGAAACCACTCCATGTCGCTGCCCGGACCAAGGACAAGTCGCACCGCAAGGCGGAGCTCCAGGCCAAGTACCTAGAAGTTGACCTCGACCTCGAGGCGTTGTTGCCGTCCAAGATGGAGACGGACATTCTTATCGCGGTCTACCTGGATCAATTCGAACAGCTGCACCGGATCATACACATTCCTAGCTTCAAACGCGAATACGCCAAATTCTGGACGCCCACAGAGGTTCGACCCGCTGCCATGACGGCCCTTGTACTCTCCATGATGTCTGTCTCGAGCTGTTTACACGGTAGCACGTCTACGCCACCAAAGTTTCAAGGAATGGTGTCGTGTGCCCACAAGACAGCCGAGAAGTGGATTGCAGCGTGTGAGGAGTGGTACGCAGTGCAAAGCCACAAGCATCGTCGTCTTATCCACTACCAAGTGGCGCTCCTCATCTATTTGGCGAAAAGGGTGAATGGAATCAAGAAGAAGCGCTTCTGGACGCATGCCGGTCTTCTCACCCGCGAAGGGATTTCTCTGGGTCTGCACCGCGACCCAGATGTTATGATTGGGGCCAGCAAGAACATTTCCATCTTCAACCAAGAAATGAGAAGGAGACTCTGGGCAACAATACAAGAGTTCGATTTCCAGGCATCGTTCGACAACGGGTTACCGACGATTGTCAGCACTCTTCACATGGACGCCAAGCCGCCACGGAATATGAACGACGAGGAGTTTGACGAGGACTCGACGGAACTGCCCGAGTCCAAGCCGATGACCGAGTATACCGCTGCTTCTTTCCAGCATCTATGCCGGCAAAGCCTTCCGCTACGACTAGAACTCAGCAGACTCCTCGCAGGACCGCCGGATGACCTCGACTACGAGCAGGTGATCCGCTACACGAATGAAATCACGCAGGAGATTGATGCGCTGCCCTCGTGGGACACGTCGGCCAGCATGGAAAAGGACGGGTCACCGAAACCGCTACTCGCATACACGCTCCTACACGTTCAGCTCCGGCAGTACATCATGCCACTGCACCAGCCCTTCCTCCGCATGCGTAAAGTCAACTCCAAGTACCAGTTCTCGGAAGTCATGTTCTACAATGCAGCGCGTGACATGGTGCTCCTTCACGACAAGTTGACCGAGTGCGGGGTGCGAACGCTCAACTTTCTGCGTGAGGACTGCCTGACGCTCGCGCTCAACCTGACGTCGGTGACGATGCTACAGTCTCGCGGGTCGACGAATATGATCATGGTCAACAGCCAGCACACGCTCCATTTGCTGGACAAGTGCTTGCAGATGAAAGAGGACCGGATTCTGCGGTGTGGAAACAACGAGCCGTGGGGCTACAGCATCATGTGCGCGGCGTACGGGCTGCTCGAGACACACCTGGGCATCAAGGAATCGCAGGCAGCGAAGAGCTCGAGCGCGGAGCGTTTCATCAACCTGCACTACCGGCTGCTTGCGGGCCAGGAGCCACCTGTGCTGGGGCCGCAGCAACAGCAGCAACAGCAGCAGCAGCAACAGCAGCAGCAGCAACAGCAACAGCCACCGAGCGCTGTGGGACCACAACATCAGCAAGCCGGGCCGTTGCAGTTGCGACCAGAACAGCCGAGCTTGTTGGATCGAGCCAAGACGATCACGCCTTTCATGCAGGCGAATGGGGTGCATAGCGGGGGTGTGGGGAGTCATGGGGGCGATGGCGGAGTTCACGGCCTCCCAGCCGCGACGCCGTGGTGGTTGGCTGCGGCAGATCCTGCTGTGAGTAGAGATGGCGCCTCTGGATGCTCTGGTTGCTCCAGATGAGGAATGATACTAACGCGTGTGCGCAGTTGCAACAATCGGCGTTGAACCCTGATTTCAACATGGAAGTGCTTGGGATGAATCTGAACGACCTTTGGGCGGTGGATGCATGGCCTGAATACTAAGGATTGACCTCTGCGGCTTGTTCCAAGTCATAGTCGTTGTCGCTTTCGCTGTCGCTCTCTTCTTCGTGATACCCTGCCTCTCTGGCTTGAATCTGATGCGAGTGGGATGTGGACCTAGACTGGAGCATGATTAGCATTCTTGAGTGGAGTTTGCGTTCAATGTTGCCTGATGAATGAAGACATTTATGCCTAGGTATGTTCAGACTTCAGGACAGTCCACGGTCTACAGTCTACAGTAGATGAGGGACCCTGAACTGGAACGGCAGGGGCCGGCCCCCTGTCGCACAGCGCCTGGGCAGGTCCCGAGAATCCGGGGAACCTGGAAGCGGATCCATTGACTTTCGTTCATGTGCACCTCAAGTAAAGTCCTGGAATACGCCTCTCGGGTGCTGATGCTGATGCTCATTGCCATACTTATACTCATCCCCATCCTCACGAAAGAGCCATGTTCAAGGCTGAGGTGGAGTGGCGACAACACAAGCTAAAACACAGGGGCGTTCAGACATGACGCCGAACTGAGGCAAGGGCTGAATTCGAAACATCAGCTACTGTACAGACACACAGCAGACAGACAGACAGACGACATCTCGACTCTCGACTTCTGTCCTCCACAGCACCTCCACCTCCATCGGTACACGCACCAACATGAGATGAGCATTACATAAGTAACAACAGCATGAAGAGCACTCTTCTTGGTTTGCTACTGAGCGCTGCTGCCCACGCTCCCGTGCTCAGCCTTGGTACCGGCGACAAGTTCGAGCTCGTGCCGGGAGGAAAGGCCTTTGACCGCTTCATTACCATATGGCTCGAGAACCAAGTACGCCGCCCGCCGACTCTATTGCTCCCCCAATGCACTAAGTTACTAGGTACTTGGTACTAATCATCGCCACCTCGCACCCCTCAGGACTACGCCAAAGTCATCCTCGACCCGCACTTCGCCGACCTCAAGCGCAACGGCATCTCCCTAACCAAATACTACGCCCACACACATCCCTCACAGCCCAATTATCTCGCCGCCATCAGCGGGGACTACTACGGCCTCGACCATGACGACCCCGTCTATATTCCCGAGAATGTCTCGACTATCGTCGATTTGCTCGACACAAAGGCCATCACCTGGGGCGGTTACTTTGAGGATCTGCCTGGGCCTGGCTACATGGGTGAGGCCAGCCAAGGAAGCAGTAAATCTGGCATGTGGGACTATGTGCGGAAACACAAGTATGCCCTTCTGAATTCTCTGCCACCACTTCCTTACTAACACGACTCCTCCCACAGTCCCTTCGTTTCTTTCGAATCAATCTTCAAGAACGGCACCCGCCTCTGGGACATCGGCTCTTTCCTCGACCTCACCGACGACCTCGCCGCTTTCCAAGTCCCCCAGTTCGTCTTCATGTCGCCCAACATGCTCAATGACGGCCACAACACCACCCTGACCTACGCCACCTCCTGGGCGCAAACCTTCCTCAAGCCCCTCCTCGCCGACAACGCCTTCGCCGACGGCAGAACTCTAATCCACCTCACGTACGACGAGAGCGAGGACTACGGCCAGCCGAACAAGATCGCGAGTTTGCTGCTAGGCAATGCCGTGCCCGCTGCGCTGAAGGGAACCGAGGACGACACCTTTTACACGCACTACAGCATATTGAGTAGCGTCGAGCACAATTGGGACCTCGCGAATCTGGGCCGCTACGATGTCGGCGCGAACGTGTGGAAGTTCCTCGCGGATGCGAGCGGGTACGAGAACCTGGGCGATCCTCCTACGCTCGCTGGCATTAATTGCAGCGTGAGCTATCCGGGTTTCCTGAACACAGACTCAGCACAATGGGCGGCTGTTCCGCAGCCCAATTTGAAATTGGTGGGCGCAGGAGGTCAAGGCGTGGTAGATGCAGTCGTCAAGGCATGGGGCAATGGGGCTGCAGACGAGGTCTTGAGTCCGTATGATGGCAGCGGCGAGCCGTTTGATGGTGGCGAGTATTTGCCGGAATATGTTCCGCAGGAGGCTAATGTGAAATTATGATCGTAAATGTTTCATGTTTCGATAGGTATTTGAGCAACATAATGCATCTTAATTCAGCCAGGCCGTGTCTACAATTGGCTGGCTTGGCTTGGTCTGGAGGGCTCACTCACACCCAGTCAAGTCCCTCCAGAGGTGATCAGGTGAAGATGGTCAACCCCCAGAACCATACTCTAAGCAGACACGTCAATCTCGCTGACAAGTACAAAGTCACCAGCTGCAAGCTGCATCATCGTGGTGGGCAGTCGCATCGCGCGCCACTGGCTCTGAAAGGTGAAATTAAACGGGCTGCTTAGGCTTCGAACTCACCCAGTCCTGGGCGAAAGCGTTTGCTTTGCCTGTTCATGAAAGCAACTCAAGGCCCAATATTACTAAATTCGCCCAATCAGTCTTGGAATTATGCACTTACAAAACCAGCATCATGATCCCTGAAGTGAACGCCGCGCTAATGGTAAGTAGCATGGCCAGAGTGGACAGCCCGGTCTTCGACGACGTTCCCACGCTGGTCTCTCCTGTGGTGTTCGAGCTGGCTGTGGCGGTATCAGGGGCCGCATGGACCAGATACAAGACAGCTACCACGCCGGCGACAGCCCAGTCGCCTTCGGCAGCGTGTAAGCCCCCGGTTTCCAAAGCCAGATCTATTGTGCTTTTCACCAGGGGTAAAGTTCCCGTGATGTGAGGAATATCTATTCCCGTGTAAACCGAGCCGTAAATTGTGCGGGTCGTAGAGGCACTCATGTCAATATCATCGTTTGGCAGAATGTCCACACATATGTTCGAAGGGGTGGGATAATCTGGGAGCTCAGACATGCACAGGCCGTTCACTTCGGCTGTGTAGTTACTTTGATCATCTCGTCAGCAGTAACCACAACAATGATTCGAGGGCCAAATATAGAAGTACACGCGAACCTCGGACAGCAGAGAATGGCGCTTTCTCCGTCAAGCATGTTTTGAAGCAATACGTTCGGGGTGACCTCTCCAGGAACGTAAAATCCCGATGTGCCGATCTCAGTCGGAGGGACAAAAGCTGGACCCGAACTGCTAAAAACCCCTCCAGTCGACCTGGTTGCAATGCCGACGGTAGTATAACCGGATGGGCATATCAGACCGGGAGAGTAGTAGGCGAGGGTGTACTGCGTATTCGGGATGCCGGACTCAGTGCTGGTGAGATCAGCATATGCGCTGTCCAATTTGCTTCCATAGGGTACGCAGCCTGCGGACAAGGCATGCGTGGTCGAGCAAAGGTTTCCTCTGTGGAAAAATGACGTTGTCGATGGAGTCTCATTGTCTTCGCTTGGAGAGTCAAAGTATTCACCGACCAAGACATTATATTCAGTTGAGCAAGAAGGTGCTGGTGTGAAAGTCGTGGCTACTGGACCCTGTAAATTGTGAGCGATGTGAGCATTGCAAGGTTTTATGGAAGCTCGTACAAGGTTGGACAGACTCCAGCTTGCTACCTGAGTTGTTGCGGGCATGTTTGAAACGATCGTGTTGTGATTCACACGGGTTCAAGAGAGGTCGTCGTGGAATGGCAGCCTGGAAGCTTGATTTCCGTTAACAAGTTGCTTTCCTAGACATCTACAGTGGGGATAATCTCAATTTAAGGATAGGCCAGCTGCAAGACTCAAGACGTCTGCCTACCGTGATTATGGTCAGAGCCCGTCGAGTTGCCGCTCAATATCACAAAAGTGCACGCTGCGTGTCCAGACCTATGCAGTCAGCAAGTAGCGAGGAGACGGAAGGGGGCTAACGTCTCGTCAGATGCCTCAAAATTACAAGATTGAGCCGCATGTAGACATAACTTCCATCCTTGACGGCCAAGCCTTGCGAAAATATGCTGTCTGCCGCCCGCAGTCCAGTAAAAGCGCTGAACTTGACACTGTATGTGGCTCAGGCTCGCTCGTGACCATCTTGGCACATACTTCCGCATATTCAAGTCTCGTACAGTATTTTCTGTGAAAAAGAGTAAGAAAGAGATATGCTCTTTCCACCCGGTACTGATTGTGGGTGATCAGCAGACTTGTTGCTTTCTGCTCTCGATGCACTTGGCGGAAAGAATCTCGAACCAGTCCAGGCCGCCATTCCGTCGCTTGTGGGATCGAGGCTGATTCACTATTGGTAACGACTTTTGACTGGTCCTTGGGCTTATGCTTTCCTGGCACCGAAGGTAAATTACTGTTCAGTCTCAATGTTCCTTGTGGGAAATACACGAACAATGGAGTGTAGCTATGGCATCCGCACACAAGCTGTAATGTAGACTGGCACATACCCAATCCCATGTGACTTGACGTCAGCTATCCAATCCCTCATCTCCCTGAAAACTTCAAACAGATGTTTCGAAATTGAATTCAAGTCTTCATTGCGTGCAATAACGTTGAGCTCTCTTATATAAAATTCGACTTGAGCTGTGATTGCAGCCTTGGCCTTCGGCAGGTAATCTGCCGTGGCCACGCTGAGCGCCGTTGCCAGTGCAGTACAATGTGACAGTACACGTTGGGAGGCGTCCTCTGGTTTGATTCCCTTTAGTCTCCCTTGAGAGGATATATCTGCTTCTCCATGCACAAAAGCTGTACTGATGCCCAGCAAGGCTTGCGCCAGTCCCTGAAATGCCTCGTTTTCGCCAGAACTGGGGATATCGGTTTCTCCTAGGCCGCGCGAAACAAGTGTCATGACTATATTAAGCACAGAGCAGAAGAATTACAGAGATACTTCAGCCATATCAACGCGTCCATACAAGCTGTGCTCAGGTTGGCTCAGTTGGTTCGGCGGCCACTTTGTCTTGATTCTGCAATTATTGCCGTAGAAGAGGTTTGTATCCACTCCCTTTCTCCCCTGTCAATATTTCAAACAGTCTCTTGGTCCATGATCTGTTGTGGGCCTTGTCGTTGTATACCGTCTCCTGCCACTCGGTGAGCACATGCATACATATACTGGAAGGTAGTAATGGATATATTGACCGAGGGCTTGATAAACTTGGAAACTCTGCCTATGTGTTGGTGATCGACTTCACTCAGGATATTGGACTGATCCTAAACCAAACACGCAAAACCCGGGCGTCGGCTTGGTTTGCTTAGATTGAATCACATCAGAAGGCCCACGGTTTGAGATATTCAAGGTTTGATGGTCCATAATGATTCTTTCCGGGCCAAGCTGCTCAACGCCATCCTTTCCTTACAGCGCTCGTGAAGAGAATTCTGCATGTACTCAGGGGCCACCTGCAATGGACATTGTGGACGAGTCAAGAAGATAATCAGTTGGGTAGGGGCAAACTCACGCGACGGACTGTATTGAAAATGTCACGACTAGCATAAGGGGTATTAAAAGACGGACTGCAGCGGAGTTGTCAAAGGCTTGCAGTTTCGCCGGTCTTCGAAGAACCTCGGGAGTTTGTAAGTAAAAGGCTTCACTGAAGCACCTGCAGCTACCCACAGCGACAGCTGGGGCGAAAACTTCGGATCTCCTGTTACGACCCTGGTCCGGTGTATGTTATATATACGGTTGGAAGCAATATTCGAACAGCGAGTTCGAATATTGGCTGATCTTTTGATCTATGTCGCTCAGTGGAACCTTCCAACACTGCGGTTGTTACATCTCCATAGAGCGCCAGGGGGTATTATGCCCAAGCTGTTGTGGGACTATCGGCAGCCAATCCGGCCACAATAGCTGTTATATTACAGAATTGAGTTGTAATACTTTTTTGCCCAGTAGGGGTTTCTGCTAGTAGACTTTTAGACTTTTAGACTTTTTAATAGTTATTTAGCTTAATTGTTGTTGATATAATTTTAACTCAATTTCGTAGCCGATTTGTCCTAATAGCCTTTTACCATAATAGTAATCCGGCTTAATAGCTTTTTCGATTAAGAGCTAGTTTAATTGACAGATTTTTAATAGCTTGTTCTAAAAGGGTAATTGCTGTGCTTAGGGTAACGTAGATTCTGTTGCATGCCTTTTGTAATGATCACACTAAATACCCGTGAGTATATAGAAGGTGTTAGAGGGTTTATGTTAGCAATAAGTGTTATGATGTGGTTCCAGTGGATGTGGAATTAAGCATAAAGGCTTACGTCTTTAGACACTCGTTTTGTTGTTTGTTTTTGTTTATTTACCTGCTTATTTGTTTTGCTCTTTTGGATC
>JAGKQA010000154.1:0-90635 GCA_022609195.1 Plenodomus libanotidis | reverse complement strand
CAACAACAACAACAACAACAACAACAACAACAACAACAACAACAACAACAACAACAACAACAACAACAACAACAACAACAACAACAACAACAACAACAAGTGGTGCTCGACATCATTGATGCAGAAGTCTCCGCAGGCAGATTCCCAAAACAAGAACAAAGTCACAGGGCCCACGAAAGTGAACACCTGATCTCCTCGAAAAAGGAGACCCAGTGATGTCCCGAACAGGCCCAAAATATGATCGCCCACCATAGTTTAGCGGGTCAGATCACACTCCTGGGAAGGACAGTATCGGTCGGCGTCCATGCGTTCATCCGGCGTATGTACAGCGGGCCTACGTAATGGCCCGCTAGCTCTTCATCGGCAGTGAGCACTCGTCCCCAAGAGCCTATCTGGGAAATACGTCGAAGGATCGAATTGCGTTGTACCACGGCTCGCCTTGCTTCACGTATCTGGGCTTGTTGGTGGAGTCCAATATCTCCTCTCATCCAAGGCCCAAGCTCAGTCTAAGTCTCTCCCAACCAGCAGCATCACGAGTATCGAATCCTGCTGCGCATGCGTTGAATGCCCTGAGGAGAAGGCTGCATAGATCGATTTCATGGTCGACCTCAATGATCGGCGCCCCGTCTTGTCGCTTACCGTCCAGGCTCAGAAGACTGTGGATCTGATCGCGTGGCTCTTGCCATCGTTGGTCAGGCTATATGCTCAGAACGCCCAGCAACGTCATTTTCTTTTCCATCTTGAGCATCTTGTGCTCGAACATCTTCTCGATGACCGTGCCCTCAAAGGACTCAGACCATGTCCCAGAAGCAGGCGCACGAAGGTAGGACCACGACACAGTCTCGCGGCCGCAGTGGATGGTAATATCTCGCTCGAGCACAAGCTCCTGCATGATCCATACCCTCGTCCAGTAACTTCTGCGCAAGAGATGAGCAAGGGCAAATTTGTGCTCCGGAAAGTCTGGTGGTGTCGGCTTCAACGTCGTAGGGAGCTCCGCGACTTTGGAGTGCTGCCTTAAAACTCACGTACTCAGCATCCTGCTCTTCGGCAGTGTCGCAGGAGCTCACTGCTGCGGTCGGCCTCTTCCCCAAGCCATAGCTGGATGCAGGTGGCAGTCGTGTAAATATCACCCATCAGCGTGACTTGATGGGTTTTCTCGTGATGCAGATAGCATCGATCCACAACTTGCGTCCCTTCCCTATGAAAGCTGTCATGAAGTCCAATAAATTCTTGCGGATCCTGGTCTCGTATCCGTTGAGCAGAATGGTTTGGGTTCCTCTGAATGGACCCCATTCATAAGACAATGCGTAGAACAATGGATCTTTTAGGAAGGATGGTCTCGAAAAGGGTAGCATTGATTCTCCCCGTTGGCCACGGGCGCATGTATCTCGAGTAGGCGTATTGCGTCTTTGGCTGCAGGTAATGGCGAGTACCGAAATGGTGAGAATGCCAGAGGGCCCCAGTATCCCCTGCGAACATATCCCTCTGTCCATGATGAACTGAGCCTCTGGGACGGCGCCGTGTCAGCCTTGATGCGCCAACAAATTACAGTCCACGATAAAGCCAACGTTTCCATAGTATGCGAATTGGGTCGCTGCTTTTCCAGAGCCAGAGTCTGATACCGAGGCTCATGGGATCGTTGCGTATTTGCACCACATCGCCCACAACCTCAGGCCCACAACCTCAGGCGATTCCTGTAAAATTAAGGAACCACAGCCGTGTGCACATGGCGTCGAGAAACCGTGTGCAGACGCGGAGGTATGGTCGAGGATCGTTGCAGCATAAGCGGCAGGCTCACTGGTGGCTGAGAATAGGCATATCTTCACTTGCGCTTCGTCATCGCTCATCTTATGACACATGCGAGTTGCACGTGTCTCCGAGATGCACCACGCCCAGACAGCGATCAAAAGAAGTCAGACGGGATGACGAGGACAATGCCTCCTATTGCAGCTACAACACGCTCCAGGTAAAATCGAGCTGAAGCCGTACGCCATGTGAAGTAACAGCCCACAAACTTGAATGCAAATCAAGTACGGTTCTCAGCTCACTCTGCAGTTCCGTCACGCGATTCATGGATGTCATCAACGCCATTCTAAGCTCGAATTCATAAATCCATGTATTTTTAGTTCATCCATTCGCGCGTGCCCTTCTCCTTCAGCTTCTCCACAAACGTAGCGTCGTCCACTCCAAGGTGATTTCCCATGACCGGGGGATACAGAAGAATAACTTGGAGGTATCCAAAGTAGTAGACCAGCATCTACGAAGCTTTCGCTACCGATTTTTATCACAATGAGCATAATGGTAAGTGTGATATAGTGATAGTTATAGACACAATGGCCAACTATCACGTTAATGTGGGTCTATGACCGTCGAAAATGGGCCTTGAGGACCGGCATAGCTGCATCACATCGCTTAAGCCATGTTGAAAGCGACTCATACATATGTCACATGAGACACCTAATGATCATGAAGACAGTCTTCGAATGTCTTTTGAAAGAGTAGTAACTTGGCACAGAGTGGCTGCGAGGCAGCAATGTGAGTTTCATGAAGCTGTGTGATCCAGTGCCTAAGGCACATAGGATCCATCCAGTACCCATGTGGATCGACTTCAGAATGCGAGCCACACACCAGTCCTCTCTCCTTTCAACCATGCCGCGGGACCCACGGACCCATTAAATTCATAAGTTGGATCCTTGGGAACATCTTCAACGAGCCACAAGTTTGGGCCCAGGAAAAGCGTAGGCCCTGAGGCGAAGCTGCCTGCAGATCCGAGTCAGCTGTGGACGGAACATGTTGATATCCTAGCTCTGCATTACGAGCCTTTTGTTCTCTCTACCCGTGGAGGCTTCTAAGCACAATATTTGGACAATCTGAATGAGTAGTCACCGAAGTTGTGCTTGCTGTCAAAAGGATGAGCTGCCTAGGTGACGCCACAGTCTCACACAGTGTAAATTGGCACCTAATTGTACTACTAAGAGCCAGTAATCAAGGCAACATGAGATGATCATGGTGCTAGAATCATCTTTGTCTCTTTGGTCCGAGCATCAGCAAGCCCATCGATTATCATTTCCTGGGAACAACTTCTGCAATGTATGCAATTCGCATCAACAGCCTCACGTTCAGAAGAACACCTTGTCACTGTGTCACTGTCACAAATACGGCCAATCAAAGTTACTGTGAAAAGACTGAGTATGTCCCAAATTCCTCACACGGCAGCATTGTTCGTGCCATCATCTACCGTTCAATGTAAAAGCAGCCTTGCAGCGCCTTTTCGAATATGGAGGTTCAAGTCTGATATCGTACCCAGTAGGGATTTTGATGATAGAGAGGGCCAGTCTATAATCAAGAATTCAACTATATCACACGTCTTTCTGACTGGTCTTATTGCTGGTTGATGGAGAGTGGATCCGGCCGACAGCATTACCAACAGCATCACCAGGATCAACTCACAAGCGTAGCTCTGACCCGCTGTACGGGCCCCTGAGATGGAACATGGTTTTCGTTCCAAAGACGATGTATCTTACTTCGGGTTTGCCGAGCTGCGAATGGGTGCCATAACAATGTCCAAGCATGACAGTGATCAGAACACAAGTCCGCGATCGACGAATTCCTTCACGAAGCCGAAATCTGTACGCAGACAGCAGCCAAGCTCATCCTTGGACCTAGGGCGCAATTCATACTTCTAGAAACCGCTCAAGTCCGGAGTTGAAGGACTTTCCAGTAGTTCACTGACACTTGAGGGCTTGATTGTTCTCTCGCCACCCGATACTCCAAGACTGGCCGGCCTCCATTTCTTCAGCTAACAGCACAAATCTGGTCCACGAGATTGTACCAAATCATATCGAATTACTTTATTCACTTTTTTAACAAGGCAAAGTGTGCGGGATGCACTTTGGGAGCGTCCACCAGGGCAGTCGGGGGTGCTCAAGAGACGGAAGTTTGGAAACCCATCACACCAGAGGGAACAGCACTCGCCCTTTTAATCGTGACTTGCGTTTTCAGTGTCTTGATCGTGATCGTCTTGCCGCTTCGTTTCTACGTTCGAGTGTCCACTCGAATTCTTGGCTTCGAAGACTGGCTGATGTTTGCAGGATTTGTGAGTAAACAGATCTCGATATTCTCAGGAACCTCATACTGACCAACACGTTGCTGGTACTTAGAGTGATGTGCTTACTCAAAATGCGTTCATCATATACGGCAGCTACACTGGAATCGGCTCTCCCGACTCAACAATCAACACCCCCCAGATGATACAGTGCGGCTCGGTTGTTGTCTTCTGGCAGATGACCTATGTGACAAGGACGGCGCTGATCAAGTGCTCCATTCTGTGGACACTGGTCAGATTGACGACACAGATGAAATACGTTTATCCCCTGTATATATTTTTTATCATATCTGCCGTTGTTGGCATCACGTCTTTTTTCGTGGCGCTCCTTCGTTGCGAGCCCGCCAACGCTGTGTGGACGGGACAGGGAACCTGCTTGTCGCAACAGGTGATCATCGGATTTAGCTACGGGATATCTGCCCTGAATATTGTCATCGACTTCTCAACTGCAATCATCCCAATGTTCCTGCTCAGGACGATGCAGATGAAGCGGATGGTGCATGTGCTGACGTGCCTCGTTTTGGGGCTCGGTATACTGTAAGCCAACGAAGGTCATAACGTGCTCGGTGGTAGGTTGTTGTGATACTAATTACGGGTATAAAAATTGCTTCCATTGCGTACGCATGCCATATTGTAATGCGTATAGTCTCACAAAGGATTATATGTGCAAGTCGCCTCACCCCTTGGCTTGCTACTTGCACTCACCTAGTTCTCCTGAAATCGTCTGCGACTCTGACGACCCATCGTTTCATTTTATTCATGGGCCTTAAGTCTCCTTGATGAACTATATTTCTAACACGGAGCAGGGCGCATGGGCGATCTCCTACTCTGGACAAATTTCGAATGCGGCTTCGGCATTATCGCCGGCTCGTTGCCTATGTTGCGGAAGCTTTTGAAGAGTCTGATCGGATCTGAGCAAAAGAGTAAGGACTACACCTCGAACTTGAATCTTGTGACCATTGGTGGCGGTGGAGCTGGACGCTCAGGCAGCAGGTTCAAGCACAGCAGACACCCGTACGAGGCCAATTTCCGTGCTGGCCACCGTCAATGGGCCTGGAGAGGGGGCATACGGCAGAGATAGGGACTTGGACGGTGAATTAGTCAAAGAAGGTGATGATGAGAGCACACGGTAGATGACACTTGTCACGAGACGACTTGAACAAACGGTGTCCATCGTCGGGCAGGACAAGTGAACTCAGCCTGAGCAGGTGTTCGGCAGCGTGGTTACGTGATACAACTTCATTGTCAAGTTCCTGGCATGTCTTGCCTGTGTCTCGTCAGGGAAGCTACTGCAGTGTCCACAGTTGTTTTGTGGGTCTCGAAAAATACCATAGAGCTAAGGAACAGTATATAGACCATTGCGCTACACACGGTCCGCGAGAAGAAACACAAGAGCCTTTCCACCACGACACGAACCCAATTTTCTCAGGTTACAACAATGACTATTGTAAATCGGTAAATGTCGTTTCCAGCTTGATGAGAGGCACCAGGGCACGACGAAATACATAAGCGATGTTCCAGACGAATTTGTGAATTGTGCGGCATGGTCTCTATTCGCGTTGCTCTATATTTGCTTCGGAGACCGAGCCTGAAGAAGCATTATGTAAACAAGTTCTAAATTCTGACAACCATTCTTTACCAGGCGTGATGGACTTACCAGTAGGTTGCGAGAGAATGACGATGTTGTCTCGTTCCCAAAACAGGAGTGGGCCATCATCATGCTAGACTCCAACGACATCAAGTACCGTTTCGTAAAGTATCTCAACAGCGGTGTACAAGGCGTCGTCCAACTTCTGCAACGCCTAGATGACCCCAATGGGCAAGTCGTCGTCCGCAAGCGCGGACTGAAGCATATCCTCTACTCCCACGACACCCGCCGCGATCGCAAGTGCATGATCGCTGACGCAATCCAGACCCGTCTCCTACAACTTTCCTCCGCGCAGAAGGCTCAGTATCACTTCTCTGAGCTCATGTCCGAGGCCACGCTTGTGTATCTGCGCGCCGTCAAGCGGCGGCAGCGTGAGGGCCATGCGAACCCGAAAGCTGGGCGAGTCTTTTATCGCGAGTCTTTCTGGAGGCTCGGGATTGCTGGAAATCTGGGTCAATTCTTTCGGGTGTTGCGCGCCAATGACCTGAAGCCGTATGCCCTAGTGTTGAGGCTTGTACGCCAGGTTTTGGAAGCGTTGGCCTGGCTCAATGAGCAAGGCATCTACCATCTTGATGCGCATGACCATAACATCTTCTTAGCTTTTGACGACAAGTAGAGTCTCATTCCTGTTATTGGAGGTTTTGGCTTCTCCCGTTTCACACCACCTCTCGAGTCCCTGTACAGCGTGCGGAATGTAGCCTCACCGTCAAACTCACCGAGCTCGGGGACATCGGCCGGGAGGGCGCAGCTGGACTTTTCTCCGCCGCCGCCAGACTTGTTGCTTAAGCCCGAAGACCGTTTGCCAGCCGACGCACTTAAGTTTCTACTCGCATTCCGTTACCAGCTGTTGCTCGTGTTCGCCATTTTCGCTCCCGTCTCTGATCCCATGCACGCGCCCCTTCACGATGCCCTCGCCGTGCTTGTCACTAAAGCCACTGAGGACTATGCGAACGACAAGCTCTCTGCTGGAGGACGCCTGCCTCGAGTTGTCTTAGATATTGATAGCATCAAGCGGGTCGAGTAGACGTATCTGGCACAAGAAGGCAGGGCCGTCGATACTGAGAAAGCCCTGGCGGCGTTGCGCGAGCGCATGAGTGAAGCATCTATTCCCATGGCGTTTGCAACTGAAGAGGATCCTTCAGGGGAGGCGGTGGACAAACTATCGAACAAATGGCCATATGCCGTCGTCAACTTACGCGATCTAGCGTCCGTGGATGCCGGAGTCGCGCGGTTGGTGGCTGACAGGCCAGCATTGCCGGCTGCTGAATGTAAGGGAAATGTGCTCGACTCCAGGGGCTCATCGTCTGTGTCTGTATCTCATCCCCGCACAACTACTCGGTCTTTCTCGCAGCCAAAGGTGATGTCGATGTCAAAAAAGCAGCTCCAGCGGTAGTACCTCAAGTGAGGCTGCCAGTCCCGCCCGCTCTGCAAAGACGGTTCGGCCGCGAGGTTGACGTGAGACGGAGCTTTTCCTCAAGGGCGCGCCGGATGCGCAGTGATCAGTCATCGAGGCGCGCGATCGTACTGTGCGCGAGCTGACGGCTTGGAGGAAGGTCGGTGCTGCTGCTGGCGGCGTGGTGGACGACGGAGAGGCCGACGTCCAGTGTATCCGGGGAGAGATTGAGCGGGCAGAAAGGTGCCTTGGGAAAGGAATTTTCTCCGGTATGAGTCGAAGGTTTAATAATTCCCACGTACACTGGTAACAAACACTTCACATTCAGCAGATGCTCGGATATTGCAACCCCGCGCCGGAGATGCCATCTCCCGTGGCAGATTAGCTTCAATGACATAGTTGACATATCTGCTGCGTCTCAAATTCCCGTGAATATCACAATCCGCAACAGTAATGCACCTCTTATTCTGAAAGTCTTATCGTGAGATATTGTGCCGAACATGGAGGATATGAGCAAGTTGTCACTCAAGGATGCCGACAATCAAGACTCTGTGCTTGCAGCCCTCCAGCAGAAATTCATCACAGGCAGCCACATCCTCCACTACCAAGGGGTCCTCGATGCCTATGGCCACCTATCCTACCGCCATCCGGTCAACCCGGATGTATTCATCATGTCCAGCGCCATCGCCCCGGCGACAATCTCTTCGCCCGATGATCTGATCGAGTACCACGCCAGCAACGCGGAGCCGGTGAACCCTAGGACAACCAGTAAAGGCTACGCAGAGCGCCATATCCACTCTGAGATATACAGACGCCATCCGGCCGTCAAGGCCGTCGTGCACAGTCACGCGGAGAGCGTGGTGCCGTACACGATCTCAGGCGTGCCGCTGCGGCCGTGCTATCATATGGCAGGCTTCCTAGGCCTTGGCAACACTTCAAGACCAAACGTGTACGATGCAGCTGATTTCAAGCAGGAGGGGGATATTCCGGATTTATTAGTGCGAAATGCGCATCTAGGCGAGCCCTTGGCGGCGTGCTTCGACGACGGCAGCGTGGTAGCTTTGATGCGGGGCCACGGGTTGACGTTGATTGGTGATAGCATCGAGGAAGTTGTGGCAAGGGGTGTATATACGATGAAGAACGCAAGTATCCAGACTGCGGCGCTGACGATGCAGTCGGCGTTCTTAGAGCAGAGTGAATCGGCGAGACGAGGGCTGAGATACCTCGACCGAGAGGAGGCGAAGGCCGCAACCCAGATGTCGAAATGGTCTGCTCAGCGGCCGTGGGATCTGTGGCAGCAGGAGGTTGAGGCTTGCGGATTGTATCTATGAGTGATCAAACATTATGTAGATTGTATGGAGAAGCCGCAGTACTCCGGAGTCTTTCCTGGGGACATAATTGCCTGCACAGTGTGGCAAAGTCAATGCCTATTTTCGCAACAAGACATCCCCTCCTTTGAAAGCATAATACAATCCGACCAGGCCACGGATTGGCCACATCGATCTTAGTCCCGGTTTCTTGCCAGCCTCGACGTCGAGCTTGACGCTTACTTTGTCATAGACCGAAAGCAGATACGCGGCTCCATACTTCTCGCGAAGTGCGAAGTAAGATTCTCTATCATACAATTCCCAGAAATCCTCCTCTGTGTAGTAGGCATGCGCGTACAGCGTCTTCCACCCGCCGAGCCGTCGAACATGCGCCTCGAGCGCCCTGTTCTTGTCGACTGCTTTCTTCAAATCCCACGAGTTCAGGCCCCATACGCCGAAATTCAGCAAATTCGGGTACTCTCCGCGGCCCATATCTGCGTGAAGGCCGTGAGCTGAGTCAGGGGAGTCGCGGCGTGTGCGGAGAGGACAAAGCCAGATGGGATAGAGGCCGATGTGGGCGTCGAGCCAGGTTTTGAAGTCCTGACATTTGTCGAAGGGAATGCCGCAGTCTTGTATCATGTAATGATTTGCAAAGTCTGTTTTGGCCTGAGCAGTGTTGATCGCGCGGGTATGTAACAGAGGGTCAAGAATGTAGCGGGTAATGCGGTTGAAGGGGACCTTGAAGTACTCAAAAGCCTGCTGACCCGTCCAAAAGCCTCCTCTGTCGTAGCGAAAGAGGTAGTCCACGAGTGGTATGTAGTCAGTGATGGTTGATTTCCCTCGTGATCTGGCCAGCTCAGAATGAATCTGTTGGGCCCGCAGATAAAACCATGGATCCTTCCTTTGCGAGAAGGTTCTTGGCGAATGGCCAGAAGGAAGTTCGTCTACCAGACGTCCAGAGCAAGTAATTGACGACTCTTTGGAGAACATGATAGCGTCTATGTAGTCATTAGACTCATCACACGTCTCATCGTTGATCTTGGCTAGAGTCTCAGGAAAACTTTCGGAGTAGTGGTACGTTAGTGCGACATACATCCTTGCGTCCATAAGCTGGACTTCAAGTAATGTCACAATACCCAGAGTACCAAACGCCGATGCTGCGCCCCAAAAGAGATCCTGCTTATCAAGTTTGGATGCTTTCGTTACCTCGCCAGTGGGCAGAACAATCTCAATGCAGTTGATGGTGGCCTCAAAGAGCCCGAAACGAAAAGAGCTGCTCTCGCCGGCACTCCCAGAAAAGCCACCACCAACCGTGATGCTTGGGAATTCCATCACGATCTGTGGCACGAGTCCCTCTTTGATCGTAGCCTCCACCAATGCGTCCATGGCGACGTTGGGCTCAACCAGGGCGGTCTTCGTTTCACTGTTGATGCTGAGAACGTGGCGCAGGGAGCTGGTGTCCACGATGTTGGCTTTTGTCCGATCGGACGGCCGCGTGCTCAGACTCGTTCCATGGTAATTTCGGAACGGCTTTTGCTTTGCGTGAAAAGACTTCACCCGCGCAGCGATGGAAGCTACCGCGGCATCATGAGCTTCCGTCATGATGTTGGGGCGTCCCACTGCATGGAATGGTGCGACAAGTTGCAGGAGAGCACCGTCAAGTCATGCGTGTCCGAGTATGAGGTCGATCGAGCCAGCCGAAGACGCGAGGCTGTCGCTTGTGTCACACTTGGCCACAGCCTTGCCCAAAGGATGATGTCGTCGAAAGAAGCTGTGGCCCGAGCGTTGAACGGCCACCGGCCTCACATGGGTTCTAAAAATAGAAACAGCGAAGCCGTGGGTCTGGAATCCATGCCCAGATGCGTGTCCGGTCGAAATATGCGAAGACTGACCGCGACTCTCTCTATAAATCACAGCCAACATCCTACAGTGAGCGGTATTTTGTGGTATGTATCTATGTTATGGGCTTGGTCAACATTTGCAAAGCTGTTCATCCCAGCAACACTCTGCTCTGATACTACACGTTTCTCCAATAAATGTGCGTCTCTGTCCTTGATTTGGCCGAATGCGCATAAATTTGGTGTCTCTTTCAATATAGAGTTCCCCACTCTTGACACCTGCAACGACGACACCCTCGGAGACTCGCTGCGCGCTGTTGCGAGGCTACTGCAACAACTAGCCGCCTCATGTGTCCATGCACACTCATCGGAATCTCCCGCAAGTCGACATGATGCCGATCTACGGCACATGCTTCAAGGGATGCCTATCCACCAACCAGAGGCTGACATGCGGCCGGTGTGGTGGTACTCCCCGTCAGACTGGGGCGGTAAAAGGCTTGGTTCAAAGATAAAGGGCACCTCGGGCCTTTTACTATTTTCGCTCTGCCACGGGAAATACCAATCCAGAGCAGTGTTCCCGAGGTTTCCGCCATCTCTCGGCTCTCATACCTGCTTTCACAGTTTCTGAGATTGATAATCATTCTAGCCTCGCATTGTGGCTCAAAAATTGACGAAGCCATTCCTGCGAAGACCCAGCGATTCAGGTTTTCACGGACTCATCATGGCCCCAGTAGACATCGGTGTTTTCATCCCAATTGGCAACAATGGCTGGCTGATATCGACCACGGCGCCACAATACAAGCCCAGCTTTGAGCTCAACAAGAAGATCGTCCAGATAGCCGAGAAGTATAGCTTTGACTTCGCACTATCGATGATCAAATTGCGCGGCTTCGGTGGCCCCACCGAGTTCTGGGATCACAACCTCGAGTCCTTCACCCTCATGTCCGCCCTGGCAGCAGTCACGAGCAAAATCAAGCTCTTCGCCTCGTCGGCGATCCTCACTCTGCCTCCCGCACTGGCAGCACGTATGGCCACCACCATCGACTCTATCGCGCCCGGCCGCTTCGGAATCAACATCGTCACCGGGTGGCAGAGCGCCGAATACTCGCAGATGGGCCTGTGGCCCGGCAACGAATACTTCGGCTACCGGTATGACTACGCTACCGAGTATGTGCAGGTCATGAAGGACCTGTGGCAAGACGGCACCTCCAACTTCAAAGGCAAGCACTTCACCATGGAGGACTGCAAGCTTTCGCCCAAGCCTTCGCAGCCCATCAAGATCGTCGCGGCCGGTCAAAGCGGACGCGGCGTCGAGTTCGCGTCGAACTATGCGGATTTCAACTTTACCATGGGCTCGGGTATCAACACGCCGAAAGCCTATGGAGATGCCAGCGCGCGGCTGGTGGAGGCGGTTGCGAAGACCGGCCGCGATGTGGGAACGTATGTGCTGTTTATGATCATAGCGGAGGAGACGGAGGAGGAGGCGCAGAGGAAGTGGAAATTGTACAACGAAGGTATCGATGTCGAGGCCTTGTCGTGGATGAAAGGCCAGGGATCGCAAGATAAAAATGCGGACGCCAACGCAACTGCAAGCAAGTTGGTGGAGGGCACTGTGAACTTGAGTATGGGAACGCTGGTCGGCTCGTTTGAAAACGTGGCTGCTATGTTGGACGAGGCTGCGTTTGTGGACGGTACAAAAGGTCTCATGTTGACTTTTGATGACTTCGTGGAAGGTATGGAGAACTTTGGACAAAAGATCCAGCCATTGATGAAGTCCAGAGAAGGGAGATAGCTTTGCTGCAGTCAGGAGTGTCTATTCAGCTCAAATATATAGGAGTCTCGAGAGGTCCTTGACCCGAGAGGTGACTCCCTTCTCAGGTGGACCACAAATTGCAGCCTTGATACAATATGAACAAGCATGTGATCAAATATGAAAAAGCTGCTTCGATATGTGTCCGCCGTGAGCACTTCCAGGGTTGACGCAATATATTCGCGTAGAGACTTAAGGCCCTCTGATGACTCCCGAGTTTCCGTCAGCCGCCTCAGTTGCTAGCTGCTCTATTGCCAAGTCTCTTGGCTCAGGCGCGAGCAAGTTAAGCAAAGCTCCCTTGAAGTCACATCTGGCAAGCTGTAGGAAGCCTCCAAACTCGGCATTGCTGGCCACAATAACCCTGTCATCTGACTCAGAAAGCTCATCCAGAACAATGAATGAAGCAAGTGTAGTTTAGCTGAGGATTATCAACAACGAAGCAGCTTCGTATGACTGTGTCACATTCGTGGGGAGCGATGCCCAAAAAGCGTTGTGGAAAGTCACGTTTCGTTGCCAGAGGCACAATATCCGGACCATCGTGAAATGGGTCGGTTAGTGAAGTAATGAACGCAACTCGAGGACGCGCGATCGATTCATCACCGCAGTCCTGGTCGTACGTCGCTTGAAGGAAGCGGTTCATGACCTAAGAGGGTTAGTCGACATGCGCTCAGTGATTCTACCCGGAAAGCTCACTCACCTTCAGAGAAATATCACCATTTCGAAAGACCGGAACGTATGGAAGTGACGACTCGACACTCTCCCGGCCACAAAACCCACTCCAAGACTCACTTGGCGGGAAGTCGGACAGCTTGATAAGCGGTGACTGGATATCCCTTCTGTCCACTCGTTCCTGGCTCCAGACACCCCCCGCCACTGCGGCCTCGTTGCACATGGTTCGCGATGTCATGGCTTCGGCGTCCTGTTCGAGCCTTTCCAATGCCGGCAGGGCTGATGAGAGCTTGCATCGAAAGCAGGAGTAGTCCCAGTATGTCTTCTCAATGTCACGCGAGTCCGAGGCGATTTGGCAGGTCTTCCGGTCGTTGGCAGTCGTGTTGTCCAAGATGACGAACGCTCGCTTGCTTATGCCGCCGTTGTTCTCCTTGGCTGCGTCCATGAGCTCGGAAACGGCTGCCAAAGACTCTGGATATTCCTGGGTGACCCGTGTCGCAAAGCGATGAACTGGCCGATCTGTGTTGGTGAGGGTCATCGACAGGTCTATCTTGGCCACAAGGATGAAATCATCGCTATCCAGGAGTTCGCCCCAGATCTGAGCGGTGTCAACCAAATTTACCTCGACTATGAAATTCAGGGTTCATACTATTGTGTCCATGTCCACCTTGCAGACAATCGGAGATTTGATCCCCAGACGCAATGCTGCCTGACAATTTGGAAGCCATGGCGACTCTTACTGTCCAGTAGGTACGTTGGAAGTGCAGTCTTGTGAGAGAGTCCTGGAGCCTTGCGCGAGTGTATCGATCGGGATACTAGGGGCGACACGGTCAGGTATAAATGCCTCAGAGGAGCTTGCAGGGCTTCCAAAGTAATGCTCACAGAGTCGTAGTGTGCCCAAGTGGCTTCGATTGCTGCGCCACCTGGCTACCTATTAGCCATAGATTGTACACAGCTACTTCTTGACGCACGACCTAGCATCCTGCGGTCCTGAGTTGGATATGTGCCATTTGCTGGCCAAGTAACATTCAACAATAACCCCGATGCTATTTGATTCCCTGGTCTCTAATACACTCCTCACAGATCTGTCTCAAATACATGCTGGGCAATCAATTGTACACACATCAGCACGAGCTTGCACGGCGGCGGAAACGCCGATGCAGCAGCCTCAAAGAAGAAGGTCTCGGCGGACCGCAAAGCGTGTAACTATAACTCCAAGCCTTGCAATAAGGGCTGGGAGTAGACGACTGCTATTTGTTTGGCATCCTCGCCGGACGAGACCCATATGCTTCCTCTAAGGAAGAGGCCGATGTTGGCATCCGGCTTTGCTGTGTGCCAACTGCCGAGCAAGCAAGTAAGTATTGATACGAGTCACCTCTGTCTATTGCGAAAGTTCACAGACTTACACGTCCGTTACAGTACAGAGCAGAAAGGTAAATTGTCTGGGGACCGAGGCCTCGACTGTCACTTGGACCACGACCCGGACGGACATTGATAATCTGTAGATTTCCTCCACGTACTCTGGATCCATCAACCAATGCCGTTCTTAACATCACTTCCATGCAGGCCGCAAGATTGGCGTGGGAAGAAGTCCACTTGCGCTAACAATGGCCACCAATTTATTTCGTCGGTGAAGGGAGTGTTTACGTTGGCGTAGAAAATTGGGCTATGCAGCAGTCGGGACAGGAGTTCAATCGTGTGAGATTTTCCATCTTGTATTTTAAGGCCTTTCTTAGATCTGTGTACGTTCCATGGATGCTTGTTGTATCTTGATTAGTGTTTGTAGTTGAATTACCTTGCCGGCTCACTTGAATTGTGGTTCTCTGTGAGGACTTCTGTTTCGCCAGATCACACTACGACATCACGACATCACGACATCACTCACATGCTGGAAGGACCCGCCTAACAATGCTACTGAAAGATGAATTCCGGAATATTCCTGGGGGTGGATTTACGAGTGCCTGTATTTCGTCTTGTTTGAACCAAGGTTCTTGTGCGATGTCATATAGTGCTCATAGAATTTGTTCATACTTAACGCGAGCTTTGGAAGTCAAACTCTCGCAATAACTACAATAATTATCGGAGAAACCATTACCTTCTGCCAGCCAAGCGTTCATCGTTGTGCGATGACAACACAGCTGAAGCGTTTGTGGACTTCATGAACATTGGTTTTAGCGTCGAGGCCCACATCGGACATCTGGTCGAGCAGAATGTGCGGCAAGATAAATAGTGACCGCGGTGCTCCTTTGCCATGCGGTGTACCCCAGCCGCTCAATGAAGCGGATGTAAAAGAAATGAGATGATGCTACAGGATATCAACCACGTCTAGGCAATGTCGGAAGTACTGTGGCGCAGAACTCGCGGAAAATTACTACATTCCTGTGAAGGCTGAGTCCACACGCGCATGTTGGCTAGATTAGCTGACTCGGTTTCAGGGGTCGCAAGAAGAATGTGGGGAGGACGCCGTGCTCCACTCACCTAATTCAGCCAGGAAATTTGACGCGATGTTGGACACAAAAGGCTGTGTAAGACCTCCGCCAAGACGCCGTCCTCCGCGGTATCAAAAAGTCTTCAGCGGTCTGGGACGGGACGCACTGACGGCGGCATGCCACAGACTGCCGTCTGCCAGCCTAGTCGTAGGGGCAAGCGGGCCGTGGAACGGCATGGACGCCACGTTGCGGTGAGAAACGAACCGTTTTGCATTTGACAAGCGCTGGTGCTTCCTCAGGGATTGTTCCAGCGGCAACGACGGGCACTTGCGTGCTGGCGACCGCACGGGCGGGCATAGTAGAGCTTGCAGAAGCAGAAGCACAACTTTGACAGGTGCTCTATGTTCCAGCTTCGGGCATGCACAAGTGCTAAGTAATGAGTTGTGATGAACTGTCGTGATCAGGCCATTTGCAACAAGTGAAGGTCGTGGCAGCAAGTTCGCCAGCCGCTTGGCGACTCGCCGACGGCATCACCGAACCAGGCCCCTCTTCCAGCTCCTTTCCCGACGTGATGAGGATGATTTGCAGGACCGGAAGGCTGCCGCAAGAATTCTCCGGCGAGCACGCCGTTGGGCACGACACCTGCTCGCTCATCTTGTTGTGTTTCTGGTCGCCACCACAGTGCATGCAGGCCCGGAGCAAATGTACGAGAGCACGATAGCGGCCGTGGGCCAACACGCTGATGCAAGGCGTTTTCCAAAAGTACCCGGCAAGGTCGGGCGATCGATCAGCCGATCAAGTTGATCTTGTTGGTCTTCGCAGTGGTTCGGTCGATCCGGGGATGAGCGGCGAGGGCCGCAGCGTAGGGAACGAAAAATGTTTTGAAACATGTGCGGACGCTGACGACTTTAAAATATGAGACGAAACTTGCGTTGGCAACGTCTCTCATGGTCAGTGAGTGACGCTGCCAGCTTACGATGGTCCATGCTTGGCGTCACTGGGAGTCCCGAGGAGGCTCACCACGCCCCGATACACAGCAATGTCGTCCTCGATCGGCCCCCCTGAAGATGCCTGAAGAAGCAATAGGCAGACTCGGTCTCTGGTCAGCAGTTGCTCGGTGCAGCGTCCGGAGCGCGAGGCCATTGGCTGCCAGCTGCAGAACGCCATTGTTTCGAAACGCTGGCTGGTAGCGGTGATGCTCCTGGGCGTGTTTCAGGTCCAATCGCTCCACTGTCAACTCGACCTTCGTCTTCGTCAATCCCACCCTCCTGCCCGAGCTTGCCTGGGGCCAGGCCCCAGCACGGGGTCCCCAGTCGAGCCAGAATGCAATGATCCTCATGAGATCTAAGCTGACCCTGTCGCCTCGTTTCCTGACTGCCTCCGCTTCCAGAGCCGCCTCGACTGGCTGTTCTAGGCTCAACTCCAGCTCTTTCTCATCCCAAACCACGGCAGCTTCTCTGTTCAATATTGCCTTGTGCACAAACAATTTCTCTTCCATCCAGCTGGTCTGTACGCACAGGTCCTTGCTATATCGACAGCGGCCTACGCAATTTCGCTGCCAGACGCTCCAGGAGGACACGGACTTCACCAACTTTAGAGCTTTCGGCATATCACTCACTGGCCGGGGCAACTTCTTCCATTGCTTTTCGCCGACCCATTTTGCGGCTGTTCGACGCCAGCGCGCTTGCATATCTGAACAGTTGATGCTCGGATTTTACCCGCGCTCCTCTGTGCCTGTTGACCGCGACCGCCGCCCTTGATCGGCCTCGCCCTCACCGCCGATCTAGTTGCGACATCGCTCAATAAGCTTAATTATACTCGAATCCGCTTTAGATACCCATGGATGATCAACAGGAGTCCTCACGGGACAGCTTCGACAGCTTAGCCCTGGCTCGAAAGCATGTTCGCGCCTTAACGGATGGAGGACTATCGCGAGAGGCGTTGTTGCGCGCGCTTCTGGAGCAGGAGGAGGCCAGCAACAGCTTACCTCCGCTTCCACCTCGATGCGCCCCGCAACAACAGCTAAAAACTTCCTCGTCTTTGTCCCGATCACATTCGTTGGCTCAGCCTAAGACTCGGTCTCACTGGTCTGTCTCTACGCACAATACCGGTAAGTCTCGCGCCCTCCGCTCTGTTTCCTGTCATCAAGTGAGTTCATCCGATATCCGTCGAATGTGAGGGCTGATGGACGACAGGTCGCATACCTGAAGAAGGTGACCGAGCGCCAAGCCCGGATCAACTATCAACGTCGTCGGCCGCTCACTCTGTGTCTGGCTCCGGCTCAAGGGGCAGTTTCTTGTCAACACATACCACTGCTACATCAGTGTCGGATCGCTCAAGTACTATCACTAACTTCCCCGGCCATGAGCTTGCTGGAAGCAAACCGCCTTCTGCGAGCACAAGGGCATACTGGTGCACATCGTGAGTCTCATCATCAGTCAGCGTCTCTTACGAGATGACTTGGCCCTCTTCCCGTGGGCTTCCCTCCTGATTCCCGAAATAGATGCGACACCGAATTCAAGCGAAAATTTGACTGGAAAAGACATGAGGATGAGTTTCACGAACGATATAAGAAGTATCCGTGCCCGGACTGTAACCGAGTATTCTGGGGAGCGAACACTTTCAATCAACATCACAAGACGCGTCATAATTGCAAGACATGCCCTCACGCCGATAAAGTCATCAAGTACACGAGGAAGAAGCGAGCTTGGGCTTGCGGATTCTGCGCCGCTTTCCTGCCCTCCATGGACCGGTATATCGACCACATCGGTCTGCACTACGAGTCGGGGAGGACCAAGGCGCATTGGTCCCACTCCAACGTGATCTACGGACTCCTTCACCAGCCTGGACTGAATGCGGCGTGGAAGAACATCATCGGCTCTAGGTTCAGCCACATACCCAAGGAGCAGCAGCCACGTCTTGGATGGGACCCGAAAACCACCGGGAGGAAGCAGGGCTTCTTGGAGAACGAGACCGCTGGGAATCTACAGGATCTACTCGAGTTCTTCAACCCAACTAAAGATGAAGCGGCTCAGATCGCTGGTCTAGCATTCGACTTTACCGAGCTGACACCGGCCAACCAGGCCCAGCGAGGCAGCCTCGACGTCCCGGGCAAAGCACCGCAGCCTCCCCCACCACCTCCGGGCCCGAAGCGCGAGAAGTCGGTGGCATCGTCGAAGAGGAAGGCGCCGAGCGTTGTGCCCAAAGAATTGGCGCCTACGCCCGTCAAGGAGCGGCCGCTTACCCAGTGGCCCGGCTTCCAAGCCCAAGAAGTCGCGGAAATGCCCAATATCAAGACCATGTCTCACGACAACACCGATGTTCAGATGGTCGACTACGACACCACCGCACTACCCCCACCTCTCTTTGCAAGCGCTGTCTCGCCCGCTCCACAGCAATACAGCCACCACCAACCGCCCCCCAGCATCGCCATTTCGCCCTCGTCCGATCAGCCCACCTTCCTCACGCCAACCACGCCGCTCTCGCAGACGAGCTCGTTGCCCTACGCCGGTATGCAGCCACGCGACACTGTCGTCGACCTGCTGACCGACTACATGGCGCAAGACCAAATGCAGCACGACATGCCGCACGGCCAGGCCCACATGCAACACCAGCCGCCTTTTGGCAGCTACGACGACTGGAACTCCATCTGCTCCACTATGGTCGACGACGTGTCATCGCCGCGACACAACGGCCCGTCGCTACCACTTGCGCCGCATCAGCGCGGGACGCGAAGATCGGAGTTCTGGGCGCCTGCGGGCGGCGATGCGACGGAGTCGATGTATGTCGAGCATATGGAGCGGGCGTGTCTTCCGCAGCCGATTCATGAAATGGGCGATGGCGGCAGACGGAGCGATGTGTGGGCTTCGAATGGTAGGGTGAATTATGAGGGAATGGGTTACGAGGATGAGATTGCCCCGCCGCCACCGTCGGCGAACTGGCTGTGAGAGCGGCCGGCGATGGTAGCAGGCCAGACGGTTTTCTGGTGGAACACTATATTAATGACAATGGATCGATCCGTTGGAGACCTCTCAACACCAGAATCCTTGGGGGGGGGGGATTTCCGCGCTGGAATTGCGAGCATTCCGGGAGTTGGTCGATGTTGTGATACCACTTCAGTTCCTGTACATATATTAATAGGGAGGCGTCTCGGGGCGAGACCGGCTGTAATGGAAGACTCTGGAACGACAAATGTATTATCCCATACGAGTGAAACCTGTGACGATGAATCAGCCCTTGCAACCACTCGGGATTTTCTTTCGGAATTTGTTGTGGATGGAAGATTTGTGCGATTACTGTTTATTCTGCGATCTGTCTCCCACTCTGGTCATGGTACGAGGCTCAAATGTAAAGACCGTCCATGATGAGAAGAGAGGAGAGCGTTCTGAAAACAAGGTTTGCGTGGCATAGTCTCCGTCTATTGACTTTGGAAAAGCGCCAGCGTGCAATGAACAGAAAAGTATTGAGACGAGATGCTTCCGCCCAAGATAATACTTCGAATCAAGTAGCCTCATGACAAACAGTGTCCAAACTCCACCCATGAAACACACCATGCACGTACAGAGAGCCGCATATCCGCAAGGTCCGTGGTTAAGTAGCCCCTGGAAGCGACTCTAGCAACTCCATGCTCTGATGGTCCAAGATAGCAGCACAGTGGCGCTGCGATATAGCGTCGACAACCTCTTTCGGCTGCATCATGGGCCCTGCGAGCGCCCAGGCGAAGCCCTGCATTTGATACTTGCGATACTCCTATTGGCATAGTCAGCGGACGATTCGACTGTGGAGGCTTGTGTCCACAAGGTCCAGGACAGAGCTGTGCTGAAGGTTCGGGAATACTCACATCCCAAACATCCTCAACCTCGAACCTTGGGCCTCCAGCTCTATGCAACTCATGCAGATAAAAATCATACAACGCCCTCTCGTGTTCTCTCCTCGCCTCCACAGTCAGCGCACCCGTCATAAAATACGTCACATCCTGCGCCGCCGAGTTAACATGTATACACTGCCAATCCAACCAGCCCGGCTCCCCATTCGCATCAATGAAGGTATTCCCCACTTGCGTATCGCCATGCACCATGCACACCATCTTCCCACCACCCATCTCCCACAACGCCTCCATACACCGCACAATCCTCTCACGATCCCCCCAAAACACCTCCGGAATCGGCGGCCGCACTGCCGGATCCGCGAATCGCGCCTCCCAGCTCTCCGGGCTCATCATCCCGCTGATAACATCGCGCATGCCGAACTCGCGCGGCACCCACGGGAAATCCGCCTGCTTCGCGCCCCACGTCGCCGCGTGCAGCCGCGCGAGCTGCATCAACGCGGCGCCCACGCGCGCGACGGGCCAGGTATGGAGAGGGTCGCCGAAGGTGTAGCCGTCAACGGAGATGTCGCGGAGCACGACGATGCCTTGGCCTTTGTTGCGCGGATGGTCGACGCCGCAGTAGTAGGATGGGACCAGACGGAGGCCGGGGATCTGTGGCGCGATGTGGTGGTAGAATTGGGCCTCGAGGCGATAGACTACGAGGAGAGAGGAGAGGAGGGCGATGAGTTGGGGGTTGAAGCCGCCTTTGACGCAGAGACGGGCTGGGGGGAGGTTCTGGGAAGGGGCATAGGTTACTTCGATGAGGACTTTGCTTGCGGAGCCGTGGAGAATTGCCACCAGGTTGAGGGTCTCGACTTTGACGTTAAGGACCTTGGATAGCCAGGCCGGGGTAATGTCCTCGACGAGCAGCGGAAGCGGATCGCTGGCGCCGGACTCGAGAGCCCGAGGGAAGGTGCTCTGTCTGCGAAAGACAGCTGCCCAGAGGCTCTGCCACCATGACCCGAGAGGCCCCTGAATGGCAACCATGTTAAAATGTGACAGCACACTGACTATATCAGGAAGCAATATTGCGGATGAAAATTTCAGAGCCAACAGTACGGGTGGTAACGACGGATAGCAGATCGAATGTTGATGGGAAGCTCGAGAAGCGATCCAAAGAGAAGAGCCCGGAGTGGCGATCAGGAACAGATTGCCCGGAAAAAGGAGAGCTCACCAACATAATGATGCCTCAGATATCAGCTAGCTTCACGAAGTGCAGCTTGCATGAGATTACCTGCCCATGAACAACACAGCTGAAGCACCTTGCTGGGATGAACCAACATCCACATTTCCAGCCGACCCAACATCGAGCCCACATGTAAGGCAGGAGTCCAGATAGACGCACCGGTTCCTGCAAGTGGTTGTTCCGGAAGGGGTTGCACACCATTAGCCGTGCAGAACATCATCCTGACAAGTGCTGTCGTCGAACAGTGATTGCTTCACCCAACAAAAGTGCCCGAAACCAACAGGCGCTGCCAACAGCCAGGCGAGCCCAACGAAACCGAAATTGATGTCGGGCCATTCGTCAATCAATTTCTCAGCCAACAAAAGTCCATCGATGGCGATCCCGCAGAAAGTTCATCCATAAATATTGACTAACTGGCACTTCTTCCCTCAGATGAGCATCCCATGGGCAAATGTGAGATGGCGACGCTAATGATGATCCTGCCAGGA
Organism: Plenodomus libanotidis; assembly: GCA_022609195.1. Lineage (NCBI taxonomy): Eukaryota > Fungi > Ascomycota > Dothideomycetes > Pleosporales > Leptosphaeriaceae > Plenodomus > Plenodomus libanotidis. Next base: position 68,895 of record JAGKQA010000154.1, on the reverse strand, counting down.
CGAAGGAGAGTATCCCATTGGTGGCCGACATCCCAGCCAGCGCATCACTTGCATGCAGTTCCTGAGCACGCAGGCGGCGTCGCATATTCTGCGGCAGCCCGTCCGCATCGGGGCCGAACACCGTCGCTTCTCAATTTCTCATGTAGGGGGCTAAAAGCCATCGGAAAATCTTGGCTAAATGACACCAGCTGTGAAAGATAGACGGGGGCAGAAAGGCAGAAAGAGGAATGGAGCTCGCCGAAGGGACCAGCCATTCGTGAAGTGGGTCTCTCTAAGGATTTATCGCGCCGTTTGTACGAGATGAGACACAAGCGATGTTTACCTGGAGAGAGCATTTACCGGCTCTCTGGTACGACATCTAGCATCCGCCAATAGCGCTCGGCAACGTGCGTCTGTTGGTAGCATCCGGTCCGCCATCAGACGGGCCGTGCCCGTCGAGGGTGTCAAAAGTACAAACGTCCCCTTGCCTACCGTCTGCTACCGGTATAGGCAGGTAGGAAATTGGACGTGAAGGGTGCGCAACGGTCGCAAGGATGGCCAGGATGGTCGCAACCATTTGCAGCGCGCATTGGTGATTGACAAGCGACACGTCAAACATGACAGTTTCTAGCTGCCGCTAGTAGATCCATGGCTCTTGGGTGCCACCAATCTCTGTATGCCTGGATCTTGCTTTTCTTAGATGGAATCTGGATGCCGTGATAGCCAAGTACCGACTGGTGCTAGAATGAAAGCTATGATGTGCAGACAGCTCGAGATGGAATAATATTAATGGCGTCAGGCGCCCACCTAGCGTTCTTGACTTCCTGTCAGCATGTAGCCCCACCTACTTGGTCTCGTAAGTGATATTGTTCAGCCAAGATGACTTTGGTTGGCTTGATGCCCGTTCCGGAGGGTGAGACCGCAGACTTCAGCGGCACTTCGGACCTCCAGGTCACAATTCTGGTGGTGTATATCACAACCTCCATATTGGCCACTGCTGGTCTCGTGTTGAGATTGTATACCGGCGCGCGCTTGGTGCGATACCTGGGCTTAGACGCTTGTGAGTTAGCGACCCTCAGCACATCTCTCATAGCACATGACTGACATATCTGGTTTCTCAGTGTTGCTCATCGCAAGTTGGGCCGTTTACCTAGCCTCCTTCATTGGCATGGTCCATGTCATGCCTTGCGGTTTCGGTAAACACCTCTGGAGTGTCACCGCGGAAGGCATGCAATGCTATAAAAATGTATGTCAGCCTCCTATAAGTCGAGATGATTGCGGAGAGAGCACACGCATCAACTTACACAAAACCTTGCACCCAGATGCTCCTGTTCCTGGGCGTCTCGTACTTCTGGCCGCCCACCCTCGCCAAGCTCTCCCTCGTCGTTCTCTACCACCGCATTAACCCAGGCCGCCGCTACCGCCTCGCCCTCTACGCCATCGCCGCCGGCACCCTAATCTACACGCTTGTCTTCACCATCATCCTCGCCGTGCCTTGCAACCCGCTCAACACTGGCACAACTACCTGTCTCAACAATCTCGCACTCGCCCAGGCGATCCTCAACATCGTCACCGACGGCATACTCATCATCATGCCAATTGTAACGATATGGGGACTGCAGATGAACCGGAAGCAAAAGGTGACCGTGGGGTGTATCCTCGCTTTGGGTTCGGGGTGAGTTGCCCACCTTCTTTTGCATCTGCTGCGCATCCTGACTTTACGTGCCTACAGCGCAGTAATAGCCTCATGTGTACGCATCGCCTACGTCCGCGCAATGCTCAACAGCACCGACGTGCTCTACACCCAAGGCAGCGCGGCCGTCTGGTCCGCGGTCGAGATCAACATCGGCATCCTCTGCAACTGCCTCGCGATGCTCAAGCCCTTTGTACGCCGCCATATGCCCTGGCTCAAGTCGCTCATCGGCATGCGCAGTGGCGGCGGCGGAGGCTACGAGCTGGACCACAAGCCTGTGGCCGGTGGCGAGGGTGTGATTCACCGTGAGAGGCGGAAGAGTGACGGCATGTATGAGCTGCATAGTTATGGGCGTGACCGGGGGTTCGGCGATGGAGTCGGAGGTGGCATGGGTTGTGTGGTGGTTGAGAGGGGCACGGGTGGGGGTAGGAGCGTTAGTGAGGACTCGCTTCAGGAGGAATTTCCTAGGCAAGGAATATTGGTCACGACGACGGTGGCGATGGGAAGTGAGGGCGACACGAGCACGGATGATATTTTGTGTCGGCAGCGCGGTGACGGTTTTGCCACGGCCTCGTTGAAGGAGAGGAATATCGGGCTCTCGCCAGTGCCAGCAGCTAGAATGTCGAGATGAGTGGTTTCATAGTTGAGTGTATGGCAAACCAAAAATAGGAAGGGAGGAGCAAACAGCAAGGATGGGATGGGGTGTCATGTACATAGTACATGGTGAGGTTTCCTCTGTATCGCGATGTTGTCAAATGAGACTTGCGAAAAGCTCCTACATCTGGCAACGTCCTTCCCAAGCTATTGGAGCTACCTTCAAGCTGAAGCCGTCCAGCTATTGTGATCAGATGATTGTCGCGTTGTATCGATGACAGCACAGAGAAAGTGTTCGCGAACTCATCATACTTTATTTACCCAGGCCTCCCAGTCTCCAGCAAATCATACGCCTCCCGACTCCAAGGCCCCTCATCTTTCGCCGACTGGAAACCCGGAAACATCATCTTCTTCTTCTGCCGCTCCGGCTCCTTCGGTGGCTCTGGCTCCTCGAGCGGCGTCATGGCAAAGTCTGCCGTCGAAACCGGACCCATTACGAAAGGTTGCGTGGGCGGCAGTATTCTCTTTGGGGCAGGACCCTTGGCATCAGACTTGGTAGCTGCTTTGCGACCGCGAGACGCCGGGTTCGTTATCCGGGCGTTGATTGCGGCTTTCGAGCTACTTTCTGATGATGCTAGGCTTCCGGTAGGCTCGGCAGTGATGTTGTTGATGCGCCTGTTTATTGAAGTCGCTCGCTGGAGGACGCGAGGCTTTGCTCTTTGGACTGGCACGGCTAGCACTGCATCCGGTATAGAGTTTTCAGCCGCCCCCAAGTCGCCCTCTCTCGATTCGGTTTCCTCGGTGTCGCCATCCATGTTCTTGATGGCCTGTCGTGACGAGAGACGAGTAGCTTCAAATGGCTCCCCGTCAATAGAGCCATTCACCGCGGCATTTGATGTTAACCTCCCTGTGTCAATCTTGATTTCAGACGTCTTGGCCTTGATGGGTGGTTTGAAGCTTGGAGGCTGCCTTCTAAGGACACGGGCGGGATTTTGAGTGGTCTCTTCGACGTCTTGCTGTGGATTTCCTGCAACGAGCACGTCGGCAGTGTCAGCATTGTTGTGGTTGTCCTTTGATCCGCCTTCCTTGCTGGGACCGGCGGGCATTGATGACTCCCGCAGCAAAGATGGTGCTGCTTTCTGCTCGGGCCGTTTGAAGGCTGGCAAGGCAGATACTGCGATTGCGATGCCCTCACTAGGCATTGGTGGCTCAATTTCTTCGGCTTCGACTTGCGCGCCAGTCCTGGCGTCGTGTGAGGACTTCCGCCGCAAGACAGGAGTCTTTGCAGGGCGTTTGAAGGCTGGTAATGTAGACAACGCCATTGAAGCAGTCTCACTAGCGTCCTCCAGCTTGGCCTGGTCACTCAACTCGACTTCCAGATCAGCCTCAACAGCAGCTGGCGGCTCACGCTGCACGACAGGAATCTGCTCGGGTCGTTTGAATGGTGGCAGAGCAGGAACAGGAGGCACAGCAGGAGCATTTACCCTGACAACACTATCGACCTCCACATCAACTGGTATTTTATCAACAGCAGCAATCGTTGTATTCTTAGCAGTCGCAATCGCCGCCGATGCACCTATTGCGGGACGTCCTTGCTGCTCACTCGGCGGTAGCATCTCGACCGTTGCTGACTCTACTGGCGTTTCGGTGGCTTGCGCTTCATCATCTCGCGCTGGTCTCGCTGACAATGGTGAAATAAGTGTCTTTTTCGAGGAGGCGGTCTTTGATGCCGAGGTTTGCCCAAACTTGAGTGCCTCGAGCGCTTGCTGCCATGATTTGCCTTCTTCCACGACACTGCTTGCCTTGAGCAGAGAGGAGCCCCCAGATAGGACGAGACTGGGCGCCTCTCGGGGGACCTGAGGCTGTAATGCTTCATGGTCTGCCGTGTTGATCGGGGCCTCACCCAATGTTGCAGGTGACTCCCGGCTCTGTCGGCGCTGCACCACAGGCGACGACAGTGGAGCAAAAGTCGCCTCATCAGCCGCATCAATAGTCTGCAGGATGTCAGAAGTCTCAAGCTGCATCCGCTCACTCAGATCATCCAATGCGGAATCTGTAGCTACGTGGTCTTCGATCCGCCGTTGGATCGACTCGCTTGCTGGCGAGGAAAGAATACTGAACGGCACCCCAATCCCTCTAGGAACGGAAGGCAACTTCAGCGCCGAGAGATTGAAGCCAATCAGCTCTCTGCTCTTGACGCTCTTCTTCAACTTCTCCAAGCGTGGTCGGGTTGCTGATGCGTTCGCAGCCTTTTTCTTGCAGGTCCTCTTAGAGTTTGATCCTTCTTCTAAGTTCTCCTGCTCACTGCGCACAAGATTCTCTTCGGGTTCCACAGCTCGCCCGCGTGTCTTGCGAGTTGGTCTCCGGCGCTTGACTAGCTGCTCATCTTCTGATTCGAGTTCAGGTTGTTCTTCCTCAGCCTTCGACTTCCTCTTGGCTGTTTTCGTTGGCTTTTTGTGCTTCGCTTGCTTCTTCGCAGGGAAGTCATCTAGATCAGAGTCAAACTCATCTTTACCGAGGACCTCCTGAATTGTTGACTTGCGCTTCGCAGCGTTTTTTCTCTGCACTTGCCGCTTGCGAACCGGCAAGTCGGTATCAGATTCAGAGCCCATTGCATCAAGGACACCAACCTTTGTGGGCTCAGTACGTTTCGATGGATCGTCCAGCTCGTCATCGTCGTCAAATATTACGTTGCGTCGACTTGCCCTTAACCTTGTGGGTCTCATTACGTTCCTGCTGTTCTCTGTCGGCTTTCGCTCGTCCAAGTCACCATTCGGGGCTGTGATTTTGACGCCGCGTTCAAGATCAGAGATTCTAGTTCCTGGGCTGACAGCAAGGCGAGGTGGAGACTTAGAAAATTCCTCAGGAGATGACGAAGGCATTCGATATGGATCGTAAACCACCCTTTGAGGCGGCGGCTTGCTGAACGCGTTCAAAACGAGAGCTTCAACTGGCTTCGTAGCGATTGCCTCGATGTCCTTCTTAGATGTGATTCCGAATTCATCATCCGGGATTGATTTCAAGTGATCGGCCTGTTTGACTTGTTTCTCGATTGCCTGATTCGGAGCACCGATGCCTTCACCAGTTGGTGGTAGTGAAGACGGTGCTTCGAATTGCACAGCATTCTCTTCAACTTCCCTCACTATCCTTCGCCGGGCCACTTCTCCTATCTCATCGGAGGCCCTGCGTCGGGGGAAAGCTTTGTCAACGGTCCCTAGCCTTGATTGCTGGGAACGTAAATGCGGCATTGGTAACTCAACAGGAGCATCATCCCCCCCGAGCTCGAGTGGTAGATTGTGGCAGACTGGGGCCTCGTCCTTTGGGCTCGTGGATTTGCCTCTTGTCTCATGTGGCTTGGAAGATGGAAACCAGAGGCCCTCGTCATCTTCGTCGACAGCTGTCAAATTCATGAGTGGGTCAAGGGTCTTGTTCTCGCCAGCTTGCATAATACCTATTTTTCCAAGTGGTTGAGGGGATGGAGAGCGGAAAGAGTATTTGGTTTCCTCCACTTCATGTGCTCTGTCACGTCCAATCACAGCCGTGGCCTCGTTCGAGCCTTCACGCTGTACATGAGTTTCTTTTGGCAGATCCGACATCATCATGAGACCGCGTTTCTTGCGTGATTTGAGTCGCAGTCTTGTAACAGGAATGGGTGGATTCCTTATGAATGCCTCCGATGGAGGCTTCTGGACAGTCTTCGAGGCCGATGCCTTAATTGCGGTGTTCTTGACCATGGCCGTCGGCGTATTGGTTTTCAATTTCTTCAACTTGGCGCGTCTCTCCTGCTTCTTGGACGCGTGTGGAAGCTGGTCCGGTTCCTCATCCGGCGGATCTTCCGTTGGCTCGGGTCTCGCGGTGTTTTCTTTAGGACTTCGCTTGGTGACAATAACTTTTGATTTTGCGACAGTTTTCTTGCGAGCCTTTGGCAGTTTTGAGGTTTCCCTTTCAACTTCGTCCGAGCGATTGGTTCCGTCTATCATGTTTGGATCCGGGCCGTGAATCTCGATCACCTCGTCATCGTCGTCTAATGTAGTTGATTGTCTTCTCCGCTCTACTTGTTGTTGATTTGGCAGAGTACGATCCTTCTTCCGTCTTGTCGGAGGCTGATCGTCGTCTTCCACCTCATCACGGTCTGCCATGGCGCTCTTCGCTTTCTCAAAAGGTCGCGACCGCTCCACTGATTGATTGAAATAGCGCGAAGATTTTGGCTGCTCCTTCAAAGGTGGGTGGACCTCCCTCACAGCTCGCATGGGAGTTTCCTCTTCTTCTGGAGTCGGATCTCGCTCTCGACCAGCTCGGCGACTGACGGCGGGCAAGGAGCTCATAGGCGTGGCGCTTAATGTCAGAGCTTGTCCAAAAAGTGCCGATGCATACCCGCTCTTGCTCGGTGCCGGTTCGTTGTGCTTTCTTCTTTTTGCCGCCCTGTCATCGGGCGGTTCAGTGGCCTGTCGTCTCTGCTCGAAAGGCGACTCTTTCGGAGCCAGAGCGCGGCCATGATGTCCCGTTGGCGTTCCTATGAATTGATGGAGGGGCCGATGCTGTTGTAGGTGGTTCGCTTGCATGGGTCGGGTCACCACAGGCCGGGCCGCTGTTCGAGACAATGTATTTGGAGCGGATGAGCGTGCAACAGCCTGTACTTGGCGCTTCTCCTTCTCCTTGGCCCTTTTATCGAGTAGTTCAGATAAATCCTGCTCATATTGCGAGCTTAGCTCCTGTACTTGAACAATGACGCCACCGCGCTCAAGCTGGATTTCCTCGCCCTCGGCGAGGTCCCAGTCGTGGCGCCAATGCATGTCGCCGACGAAATTGCCGCGGTCATCATAGACCATAACGCGATTGTTGAAGGTATGTTGCTTGAGACGGCCATCTTGCCAGCGTTTCTTCTTCTGCTTCAAGTCGTGGGTGAAGAGGCAAATAAACTCGAGCACCGCGGCGGACGTGGGCGGAGGACTTGAGAGCGCTGCAGACATGATGGTCGCGTCTTATATGTGCAGCGCAGGTTGCGATCATGCGGCAAGGCTGTTTACGTCTCGAACTGGCTGTTGCAAGCCTTCACTCCCGAGCAACAGCGGGAGGCGCGTGGCAGAGAGGACGCGTCGTAGAATGGCAAGCCGGGAAAACGGAGACGCGTCAAGAAAGACAGCCGCGATGTCAGCTGATGCGCTTGGCCACAGGGGACGGGCCGCTGACGGAAGCCACTGCTGCCGTTCATGGGAAGGTTGGGGGCATGTCTCAGTGATCTTCAGCTGTGGAGGGCAGGGGTAGTCCCCCACCTAAATGGCGTGCAGGTCCTCTTGGCAACCACAGAACAATGCGATATTCCCAACAGGCAGTGCCCTCTTGTGACCAACAATGATTTGCAGCTCAATATGAATCAGCATCTTGAAACCCTTCTCATCGGTAGCTGAGAAAATTTGAAGTTCATGTTGGGCTGAGTGAGGTCACGATCGTTGGTAGGCGAAGCCCGGAGGTCCTCTTCAGATGGCAGGCAGCTCCCTAGCTCCCCTCCCAGCTTTCAATTTCCCAATTGAATTCGATGGTCATTTCAATTTCCCCTTCCTTTTCCCCATCACACGCTACTTGGCCCCTTCACCAACAACATCACGTCTTTCGTCCTGTCGTACATTGGCGAGGACCCTGTCTTCCTCTCGTTTTCCCCCGTCTGAGGTCCGAACGATACGATTCAGTGGTGGCGCATACTCCTTTTCTTCGCTTGTGCAACTCTGATGTCACCTTACTTGCTGCGCCCAGGCCCCGACAGCTTTTCCTCTCACGAAGTTATTTTCCACTAAATTGGTCGTGTTTGCTTGAGGGCCTTCCCCTTTTTGACCACTCCGTCAGCATCCTTCGAGCCTGTGGTTCTTAACTCTCTTGGCCTTCAGCCTTGCGCCGTAACCTATATACCGAGGACTTACTCAATCTTGTCCTACCCCTCAATGCTACTCTTCTGAATTTGGTCGCAATTGGTTCAAGATGCAGTCGGTGTCGAGAAAGGTTCACAAAGTGATGAACAGAGGGCCTGGAGACAATGCCAAAGTTTCTGTGCTGCTCAACGACTACGAAGATGCGGACCGTGTTCTTGCAAAGGTAAGCCTTGCTGACCAGCCCTTCTCGACGGGGTGCTGCTGTGCTGTTGCCTGCACAACGCTAACACAGCTGCTCCGCAACCAGATAATCGAGAACACGAAAACATGGCAAGAATCATGGAACAGCCTCGTCTCCTCCCAACTCGATATTGCCGTGGTGTACGCCTCCCTTTACGATCCTATAGTGGGCGCATCCGATGGACATGGCCGCCAGGCTCAACAGACATCAGACGAACAGCTTCACCGTACTTTCGCCCTAAAGGCGGCCTACATGGAGTTGAGGACTGAGCTTACTGAGGGCATTGCCAGCATTGAGAAGCTGGTAATGAATCCTGCCGTCGATGCCCGGAATTCCATAAGCCCCATTCGGAAGACGATCAAAAAGCGCGAGAACAAGAGGCTGGATGTCGAAAAGTGTCAGGACAAGGTGCACAAGCTTCATAGAAAGATGCCAAGGTCGCCCAAGGACGATGCTCAGTTGTCAAAAGCCGAGGACGAGTTGGTGGTGTTGAATGAGGTACGGTGACCCCCCTAGTGAGACGATCAGCCTGTGCCGCATGCTGACGCTTGATCCCAGGAATTCGATATCGCCGATGCACACCTGCGAGACACCCTCCCACTCATCATCACGGCTACCTTCGCCCTGATCCCGCCTCTTCTGGCCTCCCATATCCGAATCCAGAACGAATTGCTTGGCTTGTACTACACTGTTCTGCACGGTTACTGCGAGGAGAATGGATACCAGTCTCCGCCTCCTCCCATGGACCAGGTCATCGCATGCTGGTCTGAGGATTACCAACCTGCGAAGAAGGAGGTTGAACTTATACCCATGATTGCTCGAGGCAAAGGCCTCAAGGAACCACTGAGATTTGACGACAGCCCTGCGGGTCCTGGCGATCGGAAATTGAGTGCTCCGCCTCCAACTGAGAATCTGCGCCGCGCATCGAGTGGCCTGATTCCAGGCAATGGACAGCGACGTATCACGTCCGGACAGGCGCCTCCAGCGACCTCGCCGATCCCGTCTCCCCAACCGAGTCCGAAGATAGGTCCACGACCGGACATGAAGAGCCCCGGTTTCGGTGGGCTGCTGAAACCTACCGACTTCACTACCGCTAGCGACCTAGGACGATCGCCCGGCACCGTCTCGCCCTCGCAGCAGCGGCACAATGGCGATTATTTCGCAGGCCGCGTGCCTCCATCGCCCGCCTCGACGGTCGCCTCGAATTACTCGCAGCGCAGCAACAGTGTCAACGGCGCGGTCATAGCGAAGAAGAAGCCGCCGCCACCACCTCCAAAGCGCATTCCTAGCGGCAAGCCCGAGGAGTACGTGATTGCGCAGTACGATTTCGCGGGCCAGGGCGCGGGCGACCTCTCGTTCCGCGAGGGCGACCGCATCAAGATCGTCAAGAAGACGCAGACGGACCAGGACTGGTGGACGGGCGAGGTGCGCGGGATGAAGGGGAGCTTCCCTGCGAATTATTGCAAGCCGGCGTAGTTGCGGGCGCGCATTCGCAGCAGCGATAATTGATTGGGTCCTGTGGCTCAGGTTGCGACGGAGAGCTGACAGCGGACGGCCCAAACAACAGCGGGCAGAAGATGTTAGAGACGAGGAGAGTGAAGCTGTGGACAACATGGCAGGTCGACGAGATGACGAAAGACTGTTCCGTTTTGATTACATGCGATGATACCTATACACGGCGGCCACAGCTCGGCAGTGCGAAGCGCTATAGTCCTAAAGGACTGATGGAGTCTGCGAGCAGGTATATAGACGACAGAGCGACGGACTGGGACACTCGAAAAGTATCGATTACCCTCCCTAATTGCTTGTACTACACGGGCGCTGTGCTGTATATACTTATCCTTACCTGGATTCAAGCAATACTATTCAAAGGCACACGATGATGCTGGGCGCGCGTAGCTGTGCATAAATGATCGTTGAGTGCCGAGTGGGCGCATAAGCTCTTGCCCTCCAGGGCTCTCACTCTCCGAAGACGAGCTCGGGTGAGCCTTGAACCGGACGAAATGCACCATTCATCGGATCGCCCGGATAGAAGGACCGAATTTGAAAAACTCGTTCCAACCTCATGTTCTCCTGCGAACACAAATGCTGCGTGAGCAGAATGGTTTACAAAGCCCCCACCCTCCTCCCAACTGCACTAGGCAAGGCGTGCGGTCCTCAATCCGGGACTGAGCAGGTCGGCTCTGAGCCATCTCGCATGTCTGCCAACCTAATCCAGTACTCCCCAGAACGATGAAACTTGATTTGTGAATTCAGCTTTGCGCTCTTCAAACACCGCACCATTATACTCGTCAAGTGTAATAAGTCCAGACAAATGCGCGCAAACAAACCCCAACGCAACGAGGCCAAACCTTGCAATGCTCGTTTGCGCGATGAGGCTCTGCTGAGCGCTGCGCACTTTTTAGTTCCCACACAGCCACGAACAATTTACCTACAATGGTTGCAGTACGAAGCCCACTAATCGGCCATGCAGGAATCAGAAACTCAATCGAATCGCACTATTGGTCAATTGACAAGTAGCTTCAACGATGGCATGTAAAGCTGGGGAAATAGAGTCTGGGCTCGACCACCATGGATTATGAGTCAAAGTGATGGCCGTCAGGACTGGAGATAGTGCTGGGGGAGGGTGCTGGGATGCAAGGTCGACTCAACCATTCTCTCGCCGAAAGGCAGGTGGTGTAATGCTGGATTGAGCCAGTGAGAAGAGTGGATGGGGATCCGCTAGAGATGACAGGTACTTGCGGGGTGGTAAGATTGTGTTAGAGAGCGACTTGGTGATGATGCTGGCTACGGAGCGCTCAGAAGCTGCAGACGGCATACTGTGATGTCGAAAGTCAGTGGAAGCGGCTGCGTATGTGACACTTGACCAAAGGGGCAGGTCGATGCTTCATATTCACTTGAAAGTAGATTTGATAAAGTTTCAGAGTGTAGGTAGAACCTGACAAGCCGTGGTGTATATTTGTCTTTTGGTTCTCAAGGTGTGCGAAATGCCCTTCCTTGGTCTGGTGAGCAATGGCGCCCTATCGCACGTCAATATAGATAATAGGTTTCGATCTCTCACCTCCGCAGCAATCAATATTTCTCGGCACGCAAATATTCCTTCGTCTGGCTTTTATTGACGAGTACAACAACTGACGAAATAAATACCAGGCGTGCGGTTTTTGTCCGTCGAGTCTCCCGCACAATCATGAGTACCCCTGTTAACAGGCGGGCTGGGAACCACAAGTCAGCCTCTCCATGCACGCGCTATACCGGATTCATCTCGCCGTGATGACCATCCCGCACCACCAAGGGAAGGAGCGTCCCCAAGTTTCAAGGCCACTAGATATCAAAAGATGACTCCTTCCCGCAACTCAACCTGAGTCCTCAACCTTTTGCCTCCTCCGTTCTCATTCATCGAGTCCACGCCAATTCTAAGGCAACCTCACCGTCGTCCCCTCGCTTGAAGAGCATTGGCAGCAAGTCAAGAAACCAGGCACAGCAAACTGGTCGACTGCCCTACCCGCTTCTTCGACTAGCCGCATTGGCGAACACTACTACTTCGTACGACCCACACAATCAACGACCTTGACGTCGAGAACCCAAACAGAGACAACAAACTCAAATTCAAACTGGACTCAAATCCTCAGACACTGTCTGGTAAGTGCCGAATTCGCCCAGGGCGAGGCCAGGGGCATTATATCATCCCAGTCAAGCAAGCCGACTAACTGGCGAGCTGGCTCAGTCCCTTCAAAGAGACAACCATTCATCTCAAACACCAATCTCGACCCATTTCCCCAAGTTCCACGTGAGACTCGCGTGCCAATGTCTAGCATGGCTTCTACCACTTCCGCCAGCCCCCTCAAGGGCTTCTCCGTCCTGCAGCCATGCCTCGGCGCTCCGCTGTCTTGGATGCCCGCCGTTGGCTCCAACGAGCTTGCCCAGCTCATCGACGCCTACCTGCCTGGCCCTGCTTCTGCCCAGGACAAGCGTGCTGCCATTGCCACCGACTTCTTCAAGTTCGCTGCTGAGACTGGCGAGAGCTTCAAGTACTACCAGGTCAATCTTGCCCAGGCCAACCCTTCCCCTGCCAGTTCCGCCTTCAGTGCGTCGCCTGCCATGTCCAACATGAGCTACGGCTCGCCATCGCAGCCCTCCACTCCGGCAACTTCCTCCCGGTCTGCTGCTACCAAGATTGAGAAGACTGACTACTCCCACCTCCCTGGTATGAAGATTCTCACCACGGACGGCCAGGATGTCACCAACTCCCTCTCTCGCGGCTGCAAGTCCAAGGAGCAGCGCGAGCACGCACACCTCATGCGGGTGCTCAAGGCATGCGATGCCTGCAAGAAGAAGAAGATCCGCTGCGACCCAAGCCACAAGAGGCGCCCATCTTCTCAGGTCAGCGCAAAGGCTGTGGCCAAGCCTGCAAAAAAGACCAGGAAGTCGGTATCAGTTGCTGCATCACAGGCAACTCCCGCTTCCACGACAGCTGCGTTCACACCTGCTCCAGAACCGTCTTTCGATTTCGACTTGGACTTCGACATGAACTTCGATGCTTCGTTCGAAGACATGACGGCGATGGACATGGATGAGCTGTTCAACTTCAACCAGGCCGCCGACACTGCTCCTCAGGACTTCTACGGTGCCATGCCACAGCACTTCGACTTCTACCTAGGCAACGACAGCCTGTACTCTCCTGCCATGACCGGGTCTACAAGCTCGTTTAACTCGCCAGCTCAGCCACTGACACCGACTGGCTCGAGTCTGCTACCACAGGGTGACTTCGCGGCCTTCAGCAACACCAATGCGCAGGCCAACTTCCAGTCTGGAGACCAGGAGCCAAGCCTCCCCTACATGACCTCCGGCCCTCACGGCAGCAACTATGCCGACTTCAGTCTGTACTCGCCAAGCTCTAGCTTCATCGACGAAGAGCCGATGAAACTCAAGGCTGGTGGTAAGAGGAGAGGGTCCTTTCAGATGGCCGAGTCAGGTACTGCACAGTCACGGACCGTCGACAGCAGCGGATCTCCTGTTGGCCTCCACAAGGTACGCGCGAGCACTGGCCTGGCCGATGATCAACAGTGGGGCTTTGAACGCACGGGACACGACACTGTGAACCCACAAATTTTAAGGTCGTCCATTTCAGGTGACCAACTACAGCAACAAGAGGCCGTCGGCCACTTGGATCAACGACCACGCCACGGGGACGATGGGGCCCACGATGGCCTGAGGGTCACCACCACGGCGAGACTTTCCGGCTCGCAACGGCATGTTGTGAGCAGGAACTCGCCAGCATCCGCCCCCACGCGACCCGATGGTCACGAGAGAGATAGTTTGCCAACAGGCATCCTCGGACCAGTAGCCCCTGCGAAGTCGTTGCCAGTGTCCTCGCCGACAGCGAGTCCGCTGAACGCCATCCAGGATATTATTCGACTCGGTGGCAACTCTCACACACAACCGCGGACAATTCGTCCATCTGTATGTCCATCACTTACGCATGTCTTCTATAAGACTTTTACTGACTCCAGAATAGCAATTGCTTGTTGAAGGATCGAGTCAACCGACCCTGATTTCTCAAGCACGAATCGCTGGCCAAACGATATCGTCGATAGCGTCGCTCACAGTACTACGTCTAAGCGACCGTCGCGAGAGACGCGAAGATGGCCTTCTCCCAGCCGGTGGACTACCAGTGAATGGCAGACTATCTGTCAATAATGGAGCAGCTCCAGTCAACCGTGGGGATTCCGCGAGCGGAGTGTCACCAAGCAGTGGGCTCCCACTAAATGGTGTACTGCACTACCTGCCAACGTTTGCCGGCAAGCAGAATATCTCCGTCGCTGCGAATGTTTCAACCCTGGATGTCGCATCTGCGCACGAAGTCGCCCTAGTCCAGAAAACCGAAGCTTCCGCTCAAATCTCTGGCCCAGTCTCTCGCAATGCTGGATCACTCGGTTCGAAAGTGAACGAGGGTCGTGCAATCGGCAACCTGACTGCCAACACGACTGCCTCAGGCCTAGGACCTCTCAGTCTAAGCCAACACCGACAAGAGCTGCATGGCAAGCCCGCGCTTGCTGCCAGCAGCTTCCCACATGGCTGTCGAAGCCATCTGGATGCTCTCCCGATGCACCAAATGCTGGACGACGCAGCAAGCTCTCTGAGCTCGCTGCTGACCCACCTGGCTGTATTCGGTCTTGTTTCTCTACTGCTGAATGTGGTCCTCACATCGCTGTTGCAATTGCAATCACCTCTGCTCGCATATCTACCCTCCTCATCCTTGGTCATTCTGTCATTCTTGTCGTCGACAATGTGGCATCACAGCGTCCTCGACACCGCCAAGAGCATACCCAACGGCCCGTCGTCATTGAGACGACGCCACCAACAACTTGGTCAAGCAGCTTCTGCTGGCCTTGTCTGTGTGCCACTGGCTTGCTTCTAAAGACGGATGACCTCTCCACACGGGGGATGGTAGCGATGAATTGGTGCTTTTGTGCAATTGGCTCAGCGTTTCTGTTTGCACTTGTGTGCATTACTCTGTGATACCCCCACTTTTCTTTGAGCTTCGGAAACAATAACTTCATACCTCCCCCTTTCCTCCCACGAGCATCTGAGCGTGGTGTTGTTGGCGTTGTTCCACAAAAACTGCTTGTGGTGGTCAAGGGGGAATATAAAGGCTGGCTGCTGATGATCTTGGTGTGCTCTTGCGTCTGGATAGGTAGTGTTGAGATGTCTGGCAGTGTCTAGTTTGGTGCTGGGCGGGCAGATTTACCTAGCTGTACGTAGAGACAATCGAGGTCGTTGACGGCTGAATGTGTGTTCGTGCTGCCTTGTGATAATAACGTTGAGTCGCCAGTGGATACTAGTAGGATGAGGTCCGTCTGTGTAAGACCTTGATGCTGCCGCACACGATGCACACGTTCACTGCCGCACATTATTTTATCTTGTCACTTGCTGCTCGCACACGAGTATTTACTCGTCTGCATGGCAGGCGCACCACACAGTGTGATCTGGACGAGTCGATATACTGACTACAAGATCCCTCACCTTAATTGTGAGCAATGACCGCTCTAATCGCATGCAGCACCGCGCTGTTGTGATGGAGATGGCTGTGTTGTCAACTGCAACGGTGACTTCTTCGTCGCTCAAAACATTGCTTTCAGGCGCACAAGAAGTATGATGATGGCATTGTATGCGTGCTTGTGAATCGCCTCGCACGGGACGCGAAGAAGGGAAAAATGTCAACTCTTCAGTATATTGAAAACTGGGTATCACAATATAGCAACTAAATGTCAAATTTCAAATTTCGTCCCAAACGCCATACCCACTCAAGCACGATGACCGGAACTCCAAGCTTTACTATGCGGCTTCTCACAAACCTGCCTCCCAAACCGTGCATCATCATCATCATCATCATCATCATCAAAGACCCGAAGGTCTTCCACGCGAACGTACGCCATTTTTAGACCCACCTCGTGCCACTGCTGTCGCAGACGACTCGCCTCGCTGGTACCCCGACCGACCCTGGCCCTCATTAGCATCCTCGCCACTGCTAGGGCGCCAATTGTCAGCTACGTCCCGCAACCCATGCCGTATCTCACTATTCGCCCTCCGTAGACCCTCGCGCCGGCTGGAACTTTCCCGACGCGCACGGGACTGTTGTTCTCGTGCATCCACTGGCTGTGCTGATTGCGAGTATCGTCGGTGCGAGGACGTCACACGCTTGTTGTCTGCAGGCGTGCGGTCGCGAGATCGCTTGCGATCGCTTCATGCGTCCTTGCTGGTGCTCGGCCTTTTCTCCGCTGGGGCCGGCACCGGCTTTCCACGGTCTCGTGGCTGAGATGCTCCAGCGTCTTTTGTTCGTGCCGAATGTGAGTCTCTTCGTGCTTTTGTACGTAGTTTTGAGAGCATCGTGGTTGTCGACGTTCTTGCGGGTTGGTGCAGAATCCTGACGAGGCGGGTAAACTTTGATGAAGAGATGAAAAATGTCTTTTGCATCTGAAGAACGGGGTATAGTTAGCTCGCGAAGGGCAACACATGTTTACATGTCCAACACCCCATTCTTCTTTGTGGCGGCCTGGCTTGGTGTAGCGTCTGCGCTTTGGTGGTTTAGTGCGAGTACAGGCCTCATCCATTTTCGAGCTTGCTGGACAGTAAGGAGGACAGACGCGAGCGGATTCGCAGATGGGCGAAGGTTCCTCCTAAATAAATCGATCATACTACAAGACCAGAAACGATGGTTCGGTGATTTCCTTCTTCATCAACAGACACTGAAGATTGCCAGGGCAGACTGCACGAATGCGGTCAAACTTGCGGAATAGGCGTTGGATGACCAGTCGTCCTTCTGATTCCGCCCGTGGAAGAAATTCTCCAAAAACATTCTGTCCCATTACCCCAATATGCTAGTACATTAATAACCGCTCGCTATGCATTCATGCTGTCCCATTAATCTGTGCAGCAGGGGCACCAACCATCGACCACTGGCCACCCGTGCCCGCCCATGTAAGCTTGATCTTGTCCAGCCTAGCGACCGGTGAAGCAACCTTGTTATCCTCTTGTTCTTTGTTGCCGAGCTGTCCCTCCTCACCATAGCCTGAGGCGAAGGCTCTGCCGTCCTTGTTGATGAAGATGGTATGGGTTGCAGAACAGGCCACAAACGCTGCCTCTCCGATGCCTGGCACCTCGAGAGGCTTCAGTATGATGCCTGGCCGGCCCGACTCGGTCTTGAAGATCACCTTGGGATCGTCAATTTGTTCCTGAGTCAATGTAAGGCCGTTCCATTCGCCAACCGTGCCCCAGACAAGACAGCGTCCGTCGGCTGTGACAGCCGCAGACTGCCTCTCCCCGGCAGCAAGAACTTCTATCTTCTGCTTGGACAGAGTGCGGATCTCCAGCGGATAAGGCAGCTGTGCGTCATCGGATCCAGCATTTTTGGCGTATCCTGCCTGGCCAAAGTTGTTCATGCCCCAGGCAAAGACTCTGTCCTTGTTGTCTAAAGCTAAAGAGTGGTGCGGGCCGGCCGCAATCTGCTTGACACCATGGCGACTCAGATCGAGGGCGCCAGGGTAGAAGTTGTCCATGTGCTGATTCTCTGGGCGCAGGCGGCGACCGACCTGAAGCTTCTCGTTGATGCCCCAAGACCACACGCGGCCGGAGTGGTCAAGGGCGAGAGCGTGATTCGAGCCGCAGACGACGGTCTTGATATTTTGCAGACCGGGAATCAGCATCGGCTTGGCTTGCTTCTCGATGGTCTCCTCCTTGTAGTAGAGGAAAGTCTTGTGGGCTTCGGAATCCTGAATCCAAAGCAGAGTCAGTAGGTGCAACGCGCATCTCGCCATGTTGACGGTTCTTACCGAAAATGTTCCCCAACCATATACCAGACCGGTGTCTGTCACTGCAAAGCTGCAGCTGTCCCCAGCGGCGACACAGGTGAACTTTGTGCCGGCAGGGAAGGAGCTTGCCGGAATGTGTGTTGGAGTGGACTCGATTGGGTTGAGAGCTTCGTCTTCGGAGTCCTCGCTGGAGTCATCTTTGTCATCCTGAACATCGGGATCTTGCATGTCTTTGAGGCCACCCTCCCAGGCGCTGTCTCTGCCAAGTGCGCCTTCATCATTGCCACCCCAGGTAACGATCTTGCTGTCTTCCGTCAAGGCGACTGTGTGCATGCCACCGCAAGCCAACTGTACTACGCGGTAGATACCCTCCTTCTTGCTGTCCAGCTCCGGGATGGGAGTGGGCATTTTTGCGGTCTTTTTCTTTGGCCCGAGGCCGAGGTCTCCGCTCATATCGCCGGTCCCGAAGACGTATATGGTAAGCACTTCGGTGGGAGTCTGGTTTATGACAGGAAGAGAGGACGCATCGGGCGCCGATGTCTTGAAGTCGGTGAGAGTGGATTTAGGTTCGATGTCGAACGGTACCGCAGCGGCAGCAGCGCGCTTTGAGGCAGACTTTGGCGCCTTTGCCTTGGCGACCGCGCTCTTCTTGGACTTTTTAGCGGCATCGATGTCGTGGATTGCCTCGTCGAGATCTTTCACGTCAATATCGGTTTTGGCCTTGGACCTCTTCGCCGGCGCGGTTTTCGTGTCCGGGCTGGCGTCTGCGGCCTTGCGCTTCTTGGATGCGGATGCGGCAGCCGGTGTGCCATTGACAGCTGGCGCGGCCTTTGCTGGTGCTGCGGCACGAGGGCGCATGGTGCGAGGAGGCATGTCGAATCGATCCGCGTAGGACTGCGGAAGGGATGTGATGTTGGTGTAGTGGTGGATTGTGAGGTGACGAAATGTTGTTCGAGCAAAATCTGGCGACAGCTCCTGAAGATGCTCCTTAAGATCCCAGATCCTTGAAAAAAACTGACTGGGGTAGCTTGTCTCATCTGCACAGGTGCCTGCAAAGCATTCATGATCCTTGCTCTTGACGACCGGCTGCCCCCCCCCCCTCCAAGCACTGGACTTCATTCGCACATTTCAGACTTTGTCGGAAAATAGGAAGTAGATAGCAATTTGTGGCCAGAACTTCAAGATAATGAGCTTGTTACTTCTGCATACTGGAGACATCCGTTCCTATTGCTGGAAACTTGTTCACAGTCCCTGTGGGAACAACAGTTTGACGAGGTGTACACGTCACACATTTTGCTCCCGGTTTCCATAAATTTCACCTGCCAAAATTCATTCTCAGAGAACTCTCAACATATTACAAGATCATGTCTTACGAAGTCTACCACCAACTCAAAGTGTATATATGTGACGCAGGCTGTCGCCTCGTCCACCCCATCTGCACTCCCACGACGAACTTGCTGATTAGTGGCGGAGGGCAAGACTGTAGAGCGGACTCGTCACATTTAAGATCCTCATATTATTGTATGGTCTAGAAACATCTGGAATCAAGCGCAATACTATAGAAGATCTCGCTCGACAGTAATGTTGCAGATGCTGGTTGTGCTTGGCTTACGGATCGGCTCTTGCAGCAAGGTGCGTTCTTCCCCATCATGCCACCCACCACGATGGCAAGTGAATTGAACTTCCTTCACCCCTCACCTTCTCTCGAAGTAAATTGTGTAGGGCAGGTGGGCTGCGGATGCCTTCACTCTCTGGAGATGCTACTTCAACCCATCGTCGGCCACCTTTGGATTCTTGATTTTGCTTCTTCCTTTCCTACCATCGCAATCAGACTTGGATTTTCACAGCTCAACATTCCTCATTCGTCTCTCACTCCATCAACAACTCTTCTTCAAGCCGCTCATCAAATCATACTTTCTTCAAACAACCTTCTCCATCTCACGATGCATTTCATCACCGTGTTTTTCGCCGTTCTGGGCTCTGCCCTCATGGCTCAGGCCGTAAGTCCTTTCATTATCAAGCATAACCACAGGAAAGAGCTTGTACTGACCAACAAACAGGCTCCTGCCGTTGGCACCATCCTCGGTGGCAATACCATCGTCGGCGTCAACCGGACTTACGACATCGTTGACCTGTCCTGGGATGTAACCATCACCAACAACGACGCTCCGTAGTAAGTACTTTGCTAATGTAAAACCCTATGAGGTACCAATATGAATCGATCTTTGAGGCTAATTTGATACAACAGCAACCTGAGCTCAGCTGGCACCATCCAGGATGCCCTCAGGACGATGGCTACTGTCGACCTCGCTGGCGCCACCGCCATCAACAACTCCATTATCACGGAAACCACCACCACCGTCGCTTCCACCGATCTCTTCACCCAGCCCAAGGGGGACTATATCTCTACCGACCGATACTGCGGCAACATCGCCGGTGGCACTTGCAGTGTGCAGCGCGTCAAGGAGGGAATCGCGTACCTCGGTACTGTTCCTGGCACTCCTACTGCAGGTCCTGGGCCCGGCGCCTGCGGTCGAGTCAGCTGCTCCTACGGAGCCGCGATCTACTGGTGCAATGATGTAACTTCTTTTACCGTCTGTTCTGAACAGCAAACAACCGTATTTTATGCTGACCTTTTCTCAAACAGAACCTTGACACCAAGGTCCTTAAGAGCTACTTATTCATCGGCGACGGCGCCCAGCTCATCGTCGACTACTGTGCTCCCGAACACGGTACTGGCCTGAATGGCCAGCAGTTTTACCAGGATGGTTGGAACGTGATCGTTGGCTATGCCAACTGCTAAATCTTCTGAATCAGCACAAGGAAGACAAGGCATAGGGATAAGGAAAGGGGATAGGTCAAGCACAATGCTTTTTCACAGATAGAGGCATTCTCACATCAAAATGCTCTACCGCAATTTGAGTAGATTTGAGGGAACACAAACAATTTGATCATTTTCCACATGGGACACAATTGATGTTCATGTCATGGAAATGTTGACCATCGTCAGAAGCACCAGCAACGATGTCACGATCTTGTCTAATGAGTAGTCCAGACCCGAGATTTTTGACCGACAACATTCTTGCGAGACATTATGTGATCTGTTCACACCTGACTTCTGAGACTGAAGTGATTTGAAAAACAGAGTGGGGCCCGGCCCAATTGACAATCATCTTTTTGTGCGTTCCACAGCTTCCAATGTCGCTACGAATTCAACCCGAAGTAAGCGGTTAGCCTGATATTCTGTTCCATGGCATACGTACTAGTAGAAAATAATCGCCGACAGAGCACCATAATTTAAACTTCCAGTGTGTCAGCAAGGACCGCGTAACAAATTTCGAGGGCTCTTGGCATCCCTGAGATGTTCGGCGCTACCCGTATACCGCATCGGCGGCCCCTTTCGATTATGCAAAGCACAAAAAGTAAATAAGTCAATTATAAGTGGTGTGTGGGGAAAGAAGCAAGTATAATACAATCCATAATCGTGTTTTGAGAAACAGGGTCGAAGGATGTTTCGTTTCCACCCGACACTCGTTTGATCATGTGGAACTCAGCCCTACCTCTTGTAGCCACGGCCGGCTTGGTCTCTGCCGCCTGCACTGGTGAGAATGCACGAGCAACACCTCCAGCCGGTGCCATCGTCATCGACGCCACGGGAACCTACGAAGGCAGCTTCCTGACCGGCAACGAGGCCATCGCGGCGCTCACCAACCAGACCGCGACCCAGACCCTCTTCTTCATGCCCGGCGTATACGAGGAGCAGCTCCTCTTCTCGCCAAGAGCAGGCCCTCTGGTCCTTCAAGGCTACACCTGCGACGCAACTTCCTACGCCGCCAACGAGGTCACCATTACCCATGCGCTCGCGCAGAAGGACATCCCGGCCGAGGTGACTGGCGAGACACGCAACGACATGACGAGCACTATCCGCTTCAAGTCAGAGAACACACGCGTGTACAACCTGAACGTCGCCAACACGGCTGGAGATGTGGGCCAAGCGCTAGCGATTAATGTTAATGCGACGAATCAGGCATTTTACGGCTGCAACTTCACAGGCTTCCAGGATACCATTCTCGCCGACAAGGGCCGCGAGTTGTTTTCGCGTTGCTTCATCAACGGTGCTACGGACTTCATCTTTGGGCGGTATGCGCAGGCTTGGTTCGAGAGCTGCGACATTCAGTCAATCGGGACGGGATACATCACTGCTTCTGGGCGGGAGTCTGAGAACAGCAGTGCGATCTACGTCTTCAACAACGCAACTGTTACCGGAACCAGCGGTACTGCGTCCACGTACCTTGGCCGACCGTGGAGGCGTTGGGCTCAGGTCGTGTTCCAGAACAGTGATCTGAGTGATGTTGTCAGCCCCGAGGGCTGGGCCAGGTGGGATGATACCACTTCGGTTGATGCGGTGATATTCCAAGAGTTCGGTAATACCGGTGCTGGAGCTGATATCACGTCTCGAGCGAGCTTCAGCAGTCAGAGAGATTCTGCTGTCGCTATTGAGGATGTTTTGGGAGTTGGGTACGACACTGAGGAGTGGGTTGACATGGCCTACCTGTAGAAAACCAAATGGCTTGTACCCCGGAGAGGTATCGTAGATATTCAAACGGAAATTATTCTTCTCCAACACGAGCCATAAACACAGCTGAGTCTCCAGGTAAAACTGATCAGTGTACAACAAGGCAAGAATATACGTAGCAGTCATTGATGGAGTGCGGAAAGTAACATGTCTTTGCACCGTCAATGTCTACTGGATGTCAAAGTAGTGGGTAATATGCATTGAAAGTGCATAATATGAGAGACTAAAAATAACGAGGCCTCGACTGATTGTCTCATGGCCTGCTTTGACTATATTACCTTGGTCAGATATTGTTGAAGGCCCGTCTCTGATCTCGAGTCTTGAGGATAGACACTAGTACTCCGCCGATGCTCTTGTCCTCTTGGGCCCTCTGACATTGTGCTTGATCTTGCCAATCTCATTGGCAACACATTGTGACTGACATAGCATTTCAGGGATCGTCATGCCTCGGGTTCCTGAAGTCCACCACAGACGCTCTTCCTCGACGGCGACCATCACACTATCCCTGATATTCTCATATTTAGTCTCTGTCGTGCTTTCTGTAGGTCTCGATTGTTCCAGATGCTGTAGAAGAGAAGAGCTACAAACCCCATAGCTAGAAACGCTAGATAGAAAATGGTGCCTAAGATGAATGGCCAGGCCAACCCCGATGTCGTGTTTAATTAACAAGGTGGCAAGAGGTGTCAATAATGTGTCGTATCAAATTATGGAATTTCCAGATGCGTTCGTGCTTTTTTGTTGACAGTGTAGAACTGGTAGTTGATCTGAAATTTTCTTTCGAATTTTGTTTGTTGCTCTTGCTGGAGTTATTTTTGACGCGTGGATGTAGAATGGTTTGTACCCACGAGACGCCAATTCTTTCGTTTCCCTAGGATTTCTGTGTGTCGAGTATCGTCACGCTGCCTCCTCCACTCTCACAACCCGAGCGGCGTACGTCAATGACTTGTGACAAGTTGTGATTCCTGCCCAGCACCGCACACAATTAACCACGATTACAGTGGCCCAAATTTTCCCAAGAAGTGTGACAAGTCCATTTCTGTGGATGAAAACCCAGGGAGGGTTACAAGCAAAAGCTGGGACAAGTCATGATGCCGTCAGGCCTCGAGCATGATTTGGCAAAATCATGAAAAGAACCTGCCATAGTATGCTCAAATTGTAAGTAGTACTTGACCAAAGGAAGAAGAAAAAAGCATCTCTCCTCATGCCACAATTTGGGCTTATGTCATTTCAGCTGTTATTCGGCCTGTCCATGTAGTCATCTGGGAGTGACTCAGGCGCTGCAAGCTATATTTCACCTCATCAGCTTACAATCTGCACTGGAATTCTTGGAGTATGACGAACCTGGTTTGCTTCGGCCCATGCCCTCACATCATCGTAGTTCGCGCAGGTGTGCTTGTTATTAAAGTCAGAAAATGCATGTCTCCCCTCGTCTTTCCAAAATTGTCCGATAACACCGGTGTCTGCCGTGCACATGAGCGCATGGCGTAGAGTGTCGAAGCAATGCACTACAGTGATAATTAGCTGCTGCTAATGGTAAAGAACATTCTGCACGGTCTACTCACAGATGTGAAATCGCATGACGGGCTCTTTGTTTGAGAACTCGTGAAGCCCGAGCTTCTTGTGGTAATCATAATTGTAATACTGCGCTTTGCGAATGAGATTCTGGGCGAATGTTAGCATCTTCTTAGCATGGTACGAAAGGCGTGAATTCTTTGACTTACGAGACAATGAATCCTGTGCATAGCTTCAATGTTGACGGCGAACCCACCGCCGTATTTATCAGCGCGTTGTACGTGGTCCATGGTCAGGCCACTCTTGAGACCCTCCTTCTACAGTGATGAAAGCTGGTCGATCTGCAGTAAAGAGAAGTAAGCAGCGTAACCTGTATGGTAAAGAAACGCCTCACTCACAATCGACTCCAATGGCCTCCCACGGAAGCCTAGCGTCGGGGCCTGCCAGTGTCCGGAAAGCTAATTCTTCTGGGGATGTCGCGTTGAAGGTGCGTGCCTCGTATCGGATGGTTACTTCCTTAATCACAGGAGCTATGGGCGATTTAGTTTACGTAGCCCATGAACACCACTTGGGCCAAGCTACTTACAATACTTGGTCGTCTGGAGCGAGCACACGGAATCCAAGTCGGTCGATCGGCCTCTCCACCACGCTCCAGCAGCACCACTTATGACGCTTGTCACTAGAACGATGACAAAGGTGAGGAGCAGCGAGTGTAATCTCCGTCGTTCGGAGGAAGATTGCTGCTGTGCGGCGAGAGCATCTTGCTCAGACGGTGTCAAGCCGTCTTCGCTGCCGTCTGTATAGCCTGCCAACAGTTTTTCATCCTCGGTATCGTGCATCGTGAGCTTGAATGAAGAAGAAGGTCGAATTTTCTGTTATTGGAACGGCGAGGTTCGAGAACTCAAAAGATTCCGATGCACGGCACAGACGGTCCCGGTCTTACACGAAGAGGGCGTGGAGAAATGAACAATTGGGCACACTTCATAAATGGAAGAAAGGTCTCGAATACCAAAATTCGTTGGACGCCTCGTACGTTGATATTTGGCATGAGTACCTGTTGTCATATGTTGCGACAAAATGGTTGAGGACGAAACTCCTAGTTGGAATCATAATAAGCTCGTGAATAGCAAAGAACTCAAGTGCCCAACATCTATATGCCCGCCACTGACTTGTAAGTGGTACCATCCCCTCCATTCGGCGCATATAAACGCGCGAAAGAACAAAGACCTAAGACGGCGGTCCTAGATTTTGAATTGTAATAGGACCAAGCCCATCAGGTTCGATCACTATGAGCTCACACAATCCCAAGAGATGGATCTTTGGCTATTTTCCACCATAAACTCCTAATTCGCTCCATTTACAGTCTATAACGCCCGGTGTACTGACAAGTTTCAAGTGGGACACTGTGCCGCCCCCCCCCCAAAACGTAAGCACACACTCGTTTACACGGCATGCCGTATACCCCGTATCTACATTGCCTCGATCGCCTCTATTGTGTTGTGGTCAACAATAGCGGTTCCATAACGCTCGAACAGTGCCTGAAGATGTTCCTCCGCTTGTGTAGAGTCCGGACCCAGGATGAGGATGAAACTATGCAATTGCTGTTTGCGGTAATCGTCCCTGACATCGTCCCTGACGAGCTTAGGACCTTCGAAACGCACCAATGAGTATAGATAGTGTTGTAGAATATCATTCTCGTTCGCTCTGCGGTCTTCCACGGTGAGACAGCCGGTGACGAAGTACGCTACATCATGGAAGCATGACCCACTAAATAAAGCCTGCCAGTCAATGAACCCAGGGTGGCCAGTGGATGAAAATGTGTTTGATATGTGGTCATCACCGTGGACGACGCATTTGTATCGGGGATCCTCGTTCTGCCAGAGTGACTCGAGGGCGACCAACATGCGTGGCCGGTCGTTGAACAGGTGGCTCGGTCCGAATTTGTTGCGTGCAAGGCGGACCTGTGCAATAGTGAAGGGACCGGGGCTCATAATTTCCAAGATTACACCACGCAAGGAGTTTCACTCATCCACTTTGATGCTTTTAGCAAGAATTCATATGGAAAGACCGTAGTGGAGGATCCTTGAGCACTTGAGAAGGGATGCTGTGCTTGGGAAGATAACGGTGAAAGATGTGTGGAAAATTCCCCAAGGATGACAGAGAGCCATTGTTGAAGCCTACTCACGCCAAGGATATTCCCTTTTACCTTGGCCCCAAGTGGCCCCGTGAAGCATCGCCAGCTGCTCAACACCAGCTCGGACGCGAGCAAAAGGCCACGGCTCTAGCGGTGTACCAAATGTGCAGTGCGCACTTGTCAAGTTCTCCATGATGACGACTCCTTGACCACTTGCGCCCGAGTTCGTGGCGCAGTAGTATGTTTTTGGCAGCCTCATCTCGGTTTTGGGCGCAATGTCATGATAAAATTCTGCCTCACGACGGTACGTTCCCATGAAGGAAGGCGCCACGGCAATCAGCTCAGGATTAAAACCGCCTTTGACACAGACTCGCTTGGGTCCAATGGTTATGCCCGGTTCGTAAGTCAACTCGATGATTGCTGTGGAGGAAGCCGGTGGCGGACGCGAATGAGGCCTGCGCGAAGGACCGAGAGGCAAAGCACTTTCGAGTACAATGAGGCAGTGACATCGTCCGTACACATTGGCAACGAATCCTCTGTGAGGAGGCTATCCTGTTTGACCTCTATGACTTCAATCTTAGACTCGTGAGCCATCGCTGAAAACAAAAGCGTGTCGAGTTTGCGGTTGTGTGGTTGTGGACAACAGGAAATTGTGATCAGTTGAGAAGAGACCTTGAGGGCATGACGGGTATATGGGTGGAATACACCTGGGAAGACGCTGGCCGGACATCATTCCAGACTTGAATGATCCAACGGTAATTCTCTTGCAGAACTTGCCATGTGGATACCAAAATCTTCCAATGTGCGGTTGGTTCTGTATTTTTATCATCCTATAGCTCCCCAGCTGCTATTGCTCTCGCCCTGTAAGTCGCCTGACCCACCTTTCGCCACCCCCACATTTATTCTAGCGGAAGGCGAGCCACCCATTTGTTTTCTTTATATAGTCTTCTAGCAATTAAACATAATACAGTCCTCTTCGTCAGCAGGCAATTCGACCTCGCTCTCTTCAACGGGACCACTCTCACGAGCCCCAGCCGCGACCTGCGCCCTGTATATATCCTCAATTGAAGCAAACTTCTTATTAGGGTTTAATTCGACCTTCCTCGGTTTAGTTGGTCCGAGGCTTTCCAATCGTCTTTCTAAGCCTCGAATTATTTCCTCCGCTATAGCTAATTGATAGTCCTTCTCGTCAAGACTCTTTGTAACCTTTCTGAATAAGACTCGTTGTGTGAGGCCTGAGTGTTTCCCTATGCTGAATCTGTGCAATTGGTCTCTAAGCTCTTGGGATTTCCTTGGAGTAGTCCATAACACCCCTTCTTTCGAAGATACTTCTGAGAGGGTTAATTCGAGTTGATTAGCCGTTCTGGCCTCCGATTCGTCCCTTTGGATGGGTGTTGGTGTCTTTTTGAAAAGCAAACGATGGAGTAGTGGCTTACGGCTAGAGATTGGCCATAGACCTGTTGCCTTCCAGCTGGATCGAATATTCTGAGGTGATAGACCTTATTGGCATGCTTTATGATAGTTGACTAGTAACTGTCTCTTTCCCATAACAGTTGATTGGCTCTAGAGTGCTTGCCGACTAAGCTCTTTCCGATAGGCTGACTTAAGCGAAGAAAATACTCCTACATCTGAAGGTTGTAGTATATATGAAGTATATGGGGGTAAATAAAGAATAAAAATTCGATTGCAGAAATACTGCCATATGAACTCCGTAGCTATATGGCTTTTGTGGCTATCTATAATACGCAAACGTCTCTGATAAGGGTCTGAGGGTCGTATATGGGGTATAAAGACTTTTTCCAGCTATTCGAATGCTATATTATTATCTATCCATGCGTTTTCTGTGGCGGTGTGTGTCCAGCCCTCGAAGGGCTTTAGATCGAGAGGACACCACTGTTGTTATATCTTTTTCCCTTGTAGATATATAGGGGGGGGTAGAGGTCTCCCGTCTGCAGAGACACACTCGAGGAAAGAGGTCTAGTGGCGAGACCTATTGATTTGCTTTCGAACAGACTTCTTTTCTGAGCTTCCGAGGACTAAGCCGTTCTAACCTATACCCTCAAATATACTATTTTCGTTACCATTCCAACGGCATTCTGGAGGAATTGCTTTTACCTCTGGGAGGTCGAGAAGTCTAAACCAATCTCGAATTATTTCTGTTGAGGCTTTATTTGAATGGTCTGAAGTAATTAAACTACTACGGCAGGTCGTAAGGGCTGGATTCCTCTTCAGAAAAGACTGTAGCCACCTCTTTCCCAGAGGTTTAGAACCCCCTTGAATCAGAAGCAGACGGCTGGCGAAGATCCTTAACTCTTTGTGGGTTTGAGCGTGGCCTAAATTGGCCTGAGAAAGAGCCCAACTAGTCAAATCGTCTTCCGAATAGCGAGAAAGTCTCTGAAGGTATTCTGCGTCTAATTGGCGTGTTTGGCAACCTGAAAGTCGACTTCAAAGTGTCCCCCTTGGAATACCGTATTCGGAAGCAGACCGCTTAAGTGACTGGCCATTCCTGACAGCTGCTGCAATAGCTTTCTGGATTTAAGGCTCCGTAAATTGCTTTATAATCGATTGAAGGAGGTTTGTACGAAGTCTGGGAAGAAAGTAAAATTAATTGAGTTGAAGAGGTAGAGAAGAAGATATGTGGTAAAAAATGCGTTGTGGGTCGGTGAGGGTGGCGAAAGGTGGGTCAGGCGACTAAATCACTTTAATGCATGTCGCAGCCCATGTCGGACCCGCCGCCCCAGCAAAGCCCTCATCCAATATGAATTCGCTTGTTATGCAAGCACACCAAACACGGTTGTAGAATAGTGCTGGTGTGATCAGAACTTGGATTTTGAGTCTCTGGACAGGGGTCGTCAATGATGAGCCGGCCTAGCTTGACAGAAACTCGCTTGCAATCAACAGTAGCACATCTCCGGCGCTGATATATTCATGGGCTACCTGTTCAATTCGTATGACGACACAAATGTCTCCGTTACGATTAGTCTGCTTCACTTGCTGATCGTAGTGGTAGTATGCCACCACTCAAATGCACCTCCAGTGCTGCCCCATCACCACTCGCACAATTGGGTGTCTTCGCCTCGGACACCGATATTCGTCAGGACAGATTTTGAGCTCAACCCTCCACAGCGCGACAAATAGAGGCAGACGAATGTACACAGTTGGCAAAGCGGGCCTCTTTCCCGGAAATTGGTTCATGTGCGGTGGAGTGTACCTTGCTGCTTTCGTAATCTAATATCCAATATCTTGAAGTTGTGGGCTCTCATATATTTTTGCGGCGAAGCAGGAAAAGCTTCCGTGGAAGCTATATAACAGCTATAGATGCACGTAGTGCTCGGAATTCAGTACTCTTGGGTGATCAAAGGTTGGGGTTTCATACGTTTCGAACGGGTATCGCTGGTTTCTCGTCTTCTGACGGTTTGCTATAGTATTATTGAGAACACACAAGGAAACTAGATACTCCTAATTCTCTTGCTCGGAAAGACGACTAGAGGGGATACAATGGCAAGTGATGGTGCAGCAACCCCACCTGCTGGCTTGACTCCAGACTTCAATGCCCTTTCGAACGTCCAGGTCGTGCTCTACGTGGTCATAATAGTCAGCACACTACTGTCCACTATCTTTTTTGCTCTTCGGGTTTACACATCAGTCATCAAAATCAAGAAACTGAAAGTGGATGACGGTGATTGTTTCCCAATGTGACGACTGATCAAGAACCTCAGGATCCCACGGAAATAAGAGCGCTGACATTGAAAGTATACTCCAGGTCTACTTGTTCTCGCCTATCTGGATGCTGTGGCATTCAGTGTCTATACTTCACTAGGTACGCTTTCTCATCCGCTACTAGAAACACTTTGACAGGAAGTGTCTGACTCACGAGTCCGGACAGCCATGCCATCTGGCTGGGGCCGCCATCTGTGGAATGTCAACCTTGAGAAGTTGCAAGAATACATGAAAGGAAGCCACCATCAAGTGAGTCAGTCTTAATCGTTTCTATCGACTGACTCGTATCGCTCGATTTGACAGTATCTCATCCCTCGCAGCATGACATATCTCACTGCTCTGACAATGTCCAAAATGACTCTATTGGCACTCTACCCAGGTACTACAGCATAATTCCGCTTCGTAGCTACCGCATAGTCATACTTTTGATCGCAGCATGTATCATCACGTACACTGTGGCACTCTGCTATGTGATGGGAGTCCCATGCAACCCTATCACGGTTGGAAGCGGTGACTGTCTTGGTCACGCTAGTATTGCTCAGGCTGTGCTGAACATCGTGGCCGACATGACGATGATTTTGATACCAATTCCTATGGTTCGCGCACTGAACATACCTCCAAAGCAGAAACGATTGGTCGGCATCATCTTTGCGATAGGCTCTGGGTCAGTCTCAATCACAAACCCAACCCTCGCTATCCTATTTCAAGCAGAAGCTGACGTTGACGCAGATCGATGATATGCTCCATCGTTCGCATCGCGTATGTGGATATTATGGCGACTAATGTGGACTACACGTACACACAGGCCTCAACAGGAATCTAGTCGATCTTGGAGCTTAACCTCGTCGTCATCTGCGGCTGTCTTACACGGCTGTAGCCGTTCACGCAGAGGCACACGCCTTCACTGACTGCCTCATGGAACCAGGCCCCTCAAGATCCAAATAAGCCGCGAATTGGGTTCTTTGTTGGGCGTCGACGGGGCGGTCTCACCACACATCATACATGGGACGTGAATAGCATCGTCGCTCGGACGCTGCTTTGGATCCTGAAACAAAACAAGTAACGGAAGGAAACAGCAGTCGAGTAAGGGTCGTTCAGCCAGTGGAAATCGAGCTTCGCTCCTTTCACAGCCGAGCAAAGTTCGTGGTCTAGTGAATTTTGTTCGCGCAGAGAAATCACATCCTGATCTGGAAACATGGGGTGAATTCTGATTTCTGCGATGCGACACGTTTGGAGAATCTGGCCATATCTTACTTATCGGAGAGGAACGAAACTTTCAGGAAGACTTGAGGACTGCCAATGTCGTCTGTACGTAATGAAGAGGTCAAGCATGAGCATCTACTACCAGTGGCCCTCAACCCTTGGGAGTTCAACTTCGTCCCCTGCTCCAGTACCTCTCGTATTACCTTCGAATTCCACTTATTGTAAGTGAATGCCAGTGAGATATTGGTGTCCTTGAACGAAGCACCATCTACGAGATGGCGAATGCCTAATCGTAATTTGACTATGTACTATGCGCATTGCTCCGGATTGTGGCTTAGAACCCACCCTGCCTCCTCGATCATATTGTTGCCTCAACCTGGATTGAGAGACCGACTCTGATTTGTGATTCCCATGAGTTGACAGCAGTACTATCGTTCGATTCTGTAGATACGGGCAAGTTTCAATCAGGGGCTGACTTCAATAAATCATTCGGGTGGCCTCTGGCATCCTAGTTTGTTGTGAACTCTGGCCTATGTGCTCGTCTTCAAATCTCCACGAACTTACCAGCAGCCGGTAATGCTAATGTCCACTTCCGTTCCTTGGGCCGACTCTGCTTCCTGATGATGGCACGAAAGTGTGAGCACTATCGCCCGCCTGAACCACACATTCGTCTTTAGTTCTGATGAGTTCACATCCTTTCCGACCTCGACATCCATGCATATCGTAACAGTACCCCTTCGTCCATTGCACAACTTTGGTAGCCAGAAAGGAATGGCAGACTCGAGATCTGCGTACTGCTTATATATCGCTGTATGCCGCTAGAACGTCGAATGAGTGGTCCATCATACGCGAGCATTTGGTGATGACCCGGATCACCCCACAACGGGATTCGGACGTACTTGAAAAAGTTAACGGCAACTCCTCGCTTGGAGCACGGTAATGAAAAATTGTGCTGTGCTACTTAATGCAAAAATGAAGACAGAAGTCGAATGTAAATTCAGGACTTTCAATCCGCTAGCCGTCGAAGACCAGCTTCAGTAGTTATTCACAGCACACCTCATACAGTACGGCATGTGAAATGGGCTGGACCGCATTGGCACAGACGACGAGACGACTGTCAGCTAACGAACCGCAACTTGTCGACCTCTGTTGACGTGTCTATCAACGTAGTTCAAATCAACTCGTTCGATTGCTGCCAGGCTGGTTGGTCAATGCTCGTAGTCAGCTCCAGGGCTCCTGATCAAGATTCCGACGTTTCCCCGCTGCTGTCTTTTACAAGCGCGCCAAGTCCAGAACCACAGGGACCATAACCCAAGACGTTGGCCCCTGGGGCCAGCCGTTCGCCTGCGACCTTGACTGCTTGGTTGTGCTTGTTTCAACCTACTTCCTTCTCGGCGGTCCCATCATGTCGGTCATGTGAACTTGGCGAACATAACGACATCATAAAGTCGAAGCCTTGCACAGTATATTTGCTCACCAAAGTTTCAGCGCCTGACTGGTCTTCCGGATGGCTGAGCACCTGAGCCTCATGGTCTGTTGCTTCCGGCATTCAGCCTCAACAAGGTTTTTTGTTCTGTGGCTGCCACATAGCGTCAAAAATGGGCAAACGATCCGCCGAAGTATGCGCAGTGTTTCACCGAGAACCTGCATATGTGTGAACCTCCGCGCTCGTAAATCAACGACGAGTCAGTCACGCAGGCATGCTGTACTGTCTTTGGTGGCGAGTATTGATGAGATGAACGAAGAGGGTGCCGTCACCCTTATGAGCCACATTTTGTTATGTGAGCCCATTGGTAAGTGGCCCACTTTACCCCGGGTCCCCAGATAAGAGGTCGGTGGTCTAGGTCCACCTGTCCACACAAGATTTCGGGCGTCACAGAATGTGGCTCAAAGATAACGGAGATTTACGTGGCGAACATGGAGCTTTGTCTCAGTATTTCAGACCTCGGAAGGAAGCGATTCGGTGGCTTTCATTTGAGAGGCGACTCATGCCAACAGGCCGGCTACCATGCGGAGTACCTCTGGGAGCTGCAATGGGCTCTCCTTCTGTCATACAGAGATGGGTCGCCACAGGAGTTTTCAGCCTAGATACTAAGTCAGTGAAGGTCATCCGTATTATAATGTTCTCATCATGATGAACTGATCCGGTGGCCATGATCTTTGTGGACGCGGCTGAGAGAACTCCCCACGAAAGATAAGAGCGAAGCGTGTTTCAGTCAGCTATTGTTGAGTCTCAGGCCCCAATTTTGTTATCGTGTGTACTCGGCAGCGACTTCTTACTCGGGCACCTAATCAAAAACTAACTTTGACCTAAAGCATTTGACAAACATGGGGTGTCCCAGCTACGTGGGACACTTCTGGTTGGTCAAGTCCAAGGGGCCAAAGTCCAATATTAATATAGGTAAGGCTGAGTATTGGAGCCATCGGAACCATGGTTGGCGAGGCAGATGATTAGCCCTTCCCATACGGAATGTTATATATCGTGTTCCCAGCACTGTAACTTCTGGCTGGCCCTCGTAGTTTTTCTCCCTAACCATCCCTGACAATTTCTTTTCGCAAAGTCTGTTCTATCGCCTGTCTCAAGCCAGCCAAGGCTGAACAGCGACCATGGTCTTCGGTATCAGTCGCTCAGAGTCCGGCTCCGCATCGTCGAGCAACGATAGCGAGAAGAAGGAGAAGAATGCCGTCACCACACTGGAGCCGATCGTCTCGAGCCAACAAGGACGTGTTTACGAGGACCCACGAGTGTTGGGAGAGGCTGAGGACACACATTTGGGAGAGTTTGGCACGAAGCGTGACCTTAAAGCTCGCCATGTGTCTATGATTGCGCTGGCCGGAACAATCGGTACTGGTCTCTTCTTAGGATCCGGCGCGGCCCTTGCCAATGGTGGACCTGTTGGTTTCTTCCTTGGTTACACTATCATAGGATGCACTGTGGGTATGATGATGTACGGATTGGGTGAAATGTAAGTTCTACCATCAGGCAGATCACGGCGTCGTTGATGCATGTTGTCGGTGCTAATCAGATTGATCTCTACAGGACGGTATTCGCACCTAACATCGGCGGTTTCATCGAGATGGGCAACCGATATGTCTCTCCTGAGATGGGCTTCGCTATGGGCATCAACTACGTACTCTTGACTGGGTTTACGGTACCAACAGAAATCACTGCTATTGGACTCATGATAGGATTTTGGGACGAGAATTCATCACATGTATGCCCCCTACTGAACTTCGAGCGCGACTCCTGGAGGCTTTTATGCTAATCTGTCTATTGCAGCTCGCGATATACATCATCGTCTTCCTACTGGTTTGTATCGCTACAAACTTCCTTGGTGTGAAGTACTACGGCGAGGTCGAGTTTTGGTTCGCCTGCTTGAAGATCGCTCTGCTTGTGGGCCTCATTATATTCGGTATTGTGGCCAACGTTGGTGGTGTTGACGGAGGTAAGTCGACCCAAATCAAAGTCTGGATTATGGTCTGGCCAATGGCTAACATGATTTCACAGTCTACACTGGCGGGAAATACTGGCGCGAAGAGCCCTGGAACGACGATTTCATGGACGTCAAGCCGGTCGGGACGGCACGATTCCTCGGCTTCTGGAAAGTCCTGACCCAGGCAGCCTTCGCATACGGTGGTGTCGAGTCCATTGGAGTCATCGCCGGCGAGGCACACAATCCCCGCAAGACCATGAAGGCTGCCACTAAGAGCGTCTTCTACCGTATCGTGGGACTGTATGTTACCGCCGTTATTATCATCGGCGTCAACGTCAGCCAGAACTCGCCTGCGCTTCTGAGCGCCGTCAACGCTGGAGGCCACACCGCAGCCTCGTCGCCCTTCGTGGTCATCTGCCAACAGACCGGAGTCAAGGTCTTGCCTTCGGTCATCAACGCCATTGTCATGACTTCAGCGCTGTCCTCTGGCAACGAAAACTGCTACAGTCTGTCTCGCACCATGATGGCCCTGGCCAAGCAAGGGTCTATGCCCAAGGTCTTCCTCAGGACTAGCAAGCAGGGCACCCCTTACGTTGGAGTTATAGTGGCCCTGTGCTTCGGCCTCTTGTCACTCATGTCCGTGTCCAGCGGCTCTGCCGACGCCTTCACATGGCTCTCCAACCTGTCAGCTTTGAGCTCCCTAATCGCCTGGACATGTATCTCGATCTGCTTTGTCCGCTTCAAGGGCGCGCTTGACGCTCAAGGTATCGATCGCAAGAACCTTCCTCTGCGAGGATGGGGACAGCCGTACATGGCCTGGTTCTGCATCAGCATGTTCTGCACCATCTTGTTCTTCAACGGCTTCACTGCCTTCATTGGCAGCTTCAGCGTCACGGACTTCTTCGCCAGCTACATTACTATTCCTGTGGTTGGTCTAGCCTTCATCGGCTTCCGAGTTTGGGCACAGAAGGCCGGTCGTCCTGTTGGCATGTTGGCTTTGGACCAGATTGACTTAAGCAGGGGGCCCGAGGGCGCACTGAGGGGGACGAAGTACGACCTCGGTGCTGCATAGAGTAGCGGTCACGAAGACACATACTGTACCGTGTACAGCTCTCGAATACATATCTACCATTTGACCCTTTCAATGCATCGTTCTCGTGACATATCTCACTGCGTACCACATGCCACGAATGTTCACGTCTCGGACTGCTAGTATAGCCACCACCACGGCCACAACACCAGATTCTCCTTCGAGGCTTGCTATGAGTGGACGCATCTGGGTAGATTTGGTGAAGCGGACGACCGGCTTGTGGTGACTTGAGCCCGCCGCAAAGTTGAGCATCGCACAGCCGGCGTTCCAAGGTCCACAATTGCGTTGAAGCAAGCACGGGCATTGCAAAAATTTGGACTATCAAGCAAGTGGGCATTGGTTTTAGATCAAAACCTGCGAAGAGCCTCGAGATTTCAAGGAAGACAACAACGCGGAATCGACTGAGCGGCCCTGAACAGATTGTGCGAAAAAGATCCCATCTTTGGGCTGGTATCTAGAGCCAAAGAATTCAATGCCAGTTCCAAAATGACTTGTGGTATATGATATCAATCTATCATCTAACTGTTTATTCTATGTCGTAAAATCCTTCTTTACTTGCGCCTAGGGCAGCATTTGAGAGCTCTATGCTCTATGGAGTCTCAAGCCGTTTTGCCCATGATCCACCAACGCCGAAACCCAGAAGTGAAAGTCAAAGTGATAAAAAGGAAAGTATAGAAAGGAGTCGCCTGCATCTATTCGATGGCGTGGTTGCCCTCGGCGTGGAGGGGGTTCATGCTCTCGTCAAAGTGCATCTTGAAGTCCTGGCCCAACTCTTTCCGCAAAGCGGTCTTGACAGCCTCGAGGACGTTCGGGAAGACGCCGAAGTTGGCTGGGTTGTTCTCGTCGTTGTCACCGCCCTGGAACACACCAGTTCGCACCAAGCAGGTGTTCCAGCCGTAGATGTTGCCACCGACAATGTCTGAGGCGGGGTTGTCACCGACCATGTAGACGTTCTCCGGCAGGCGCTCCTCACCGTGGAGCTCGCCCATCCAGCTGGTCATGACCTCGTCGGCATACTTGTACGTCGCCAGCTCAGGCTTGCCGTAGACGACACGCTCCAGGTCGACGCCAGTAAGGGCCTTGTACATGGCCTCAAGACCGATGCGGAATGCACCCTGCGACATACGCGGGTAGGGGTGCTCGGTAGGGCACAGCAGGTCGCCTTGGCTGAAGTAGATGGGGATGCGCTGCGAGACGGGGTCCTGGGCCCTGGTGCCGAGGCGGCCGTTCTCGGACTGCAGCAGGTCCATGATGATTTGCATGTCGGTGGCGTAGTCGCGGCTGTCGCT
Source organism: Plenodomus libanotidis (assembly GCA_022609195.1). Lineage (NCBI taxonomy): Eukaryota > Fungi > Ascomycota > Dothideomycetes > Pleosporales > Leptosphaeriaceae > Plenodomus > Plenodomus libanotidis. The sequence continues at coordinate 32,258 of JAGKQA010000154.1, read as the reverse complement.
GAAGACCAAGATGGCGTCGATGTTGACCTTGCTGAAGTCACGAGGTTTTGAGGTCGCACGCTCTTCGTCGGTGAAGACGCGGTAGGGAGCGAGCGTGGGATCCGATGCGATGATGTCGTTGGGCACGACGATGTCCTTGAAGCCGTACTGCTCGGCAACCTCGCGGCACTTGTAGCCCTCACCACCGACGACGAGAACCGTCTTGTAGTACTCTGCAAGAGCGGACATGGGCGTGTGCGACTGAATGAACTGGTCGGTGTTGACTGGCTGGCCGAGAATCTTGGTGAGCTGCTCGCAACGAGGCTTCTCTGGCTTGCCGGAACCGTTTGTGAGGCTACGACGTTGTTAGCGTTTGGGCGGTGAAAAGGCTACATTTTGGGCAAAGCAAACTTACAAAATGTGAGGGATCTTGATGCCAAGCTCGTTCTCGCCGTTCAAGATCTCCAAGGCCTTGCGGCCCTCTGGAATCAGGCGGTCACCGTGGACAAGGACGCCATCAATATCGAAGGCGAAAGCCATGTTCTTGGCCTTCTTAACCTTCTCGGTCTCAATGGTTTGAACTTGAGATGCCAGGAGAGCTCGTGTGGGCTGCATAGGGGGCATGCCAGGGCGAGTGCGGCCGCCATCCTGGTATGTGACAGTCGAGAGACGAGACTGCCTCGAAGCTCGCCTGGGGATGGGCAGGGAAGCGCCGAAGGAGTTTCGAGATCCTCGTCGGTCCTTCATCGAAGGGACGGCGCTCAGGTTGTGCATGTACTTCGCGCCCTCAGCGACAGACGACCTTGTCGCTGGGACCTCGATGGCTCCCTCGCCATGGTCGCCGGGAACGGGAAGGCCGTTGCCGTTGGACGATGCCGCCTGAGGCTCGATGACAGAAGGCATGTTGTAGGTGAGGGAATAGGGGTATCAAAGGTGATGGAAGAGTGTCGTAAGTTGGAGGCGTCTTGAAAACACAAAGCGAGCAGGCCGGGAGAGAGTAGAATCAAGTATACGTGAAGAAAAACAGTATTTCAAACGAGGGAATGGGTCCCTCCGTGTTTATATACTAACGCTACCAGAGGCAAGGTAAGACCGCCTCTTCTGAACTTCATGTCCGGTAATCATCGGCTGCTTACCATAACAACTCCCTTCCTACACACAGATCTCAAAGTCGCTTTGGTGACAGGGGTCTTGGTCCCTGAAGCTGCTCAGTGACGCTGATCTGCCTCACATAGGCTCCATATGGCCCGCGTCCGACTCCATGTACCATATACTTGCCGACAGAAGCAGTCTCATCGGCCTAGTCCCGAGATACGTTGTCGTCAGTACATAGCGTCAGCTTGATGCACACATGTTAGTTGGCAGTATCAAAGCATGCAGATTGGAGCATAACCCAGAGAAAATTGGATAACGCTCCAGTTCTGACTCGGCATCAACGTCACGGCGCCACAATAATCGCGACAAATGGCCGGGTCCGTGGACACGGGAAGGAGGACTGTGATAGTCAGCACAGCAGATTGTGAAACAGGCTGCAGCCATGCAGGTCTTGATAACAAAACTAGAGCTGGCGTTCGATGATCCAGGTAAACTCGCGGTCGAGAAAAGCTTGTAAAAACGATACGCCGAGCGGTGAACAGCGCGAGTACCTGAACAAGCCTGATGAAGTCGGCAAAGTCGGGTAGTAGAGTAGCATTGCGCAGAGCCGCAGTTCAGGTGTTGTGACTAAAACGCCCTCTACTAGGGGTCCTTGGTTGGTCCTTCCAGTGGCTTTTGCCTGCTTTGCCAAGCCTGCGATGCTATATTAGGTCCATGATCATCAGGGAGCAAGCCCCGGGAAAGGGCCGGATTTAAAGTCTTCTTCTAGTCCTCATCCGGCCTCGCTGCGGAGCCTCACTTGGCCATCTGATGTCACATAACTGGGCCCTTGTTGAAATTTCTGTTCAAGAAATCCAGGAACACGGCAGGAAAACGATGGCGATCTACCAAGACCCATGGAACTTCTTCCATTCCGACCCGCGGCAAGGCTGCTAGGCGCGGGCAGTCTGCAACTCGTCTTGACCGACGCTTAGCCGGTGCACAGTACCGAGGACCTCGTCTCCTCCCTCGAAGGCCACAACCGTCGGCATGAAGTCGATTCTCTGTAGGTCAAGACGACTGTACCTGGTACTCGGACAAAGCGTATTCCTTGATTCTCCGACTCTACTGCGCTGCCAGGTCCACCCTGGTGTGATGCAGGACCCTTTCACATGCTCGACGTCGAGTACATTTCAAGTGAAACCACAAGTCGTCAGTGGATCCGCGAGTCTGGCGCAAATACCCACCGCCGACTTGTCAGCACTTGGAAGCTTGCCATCGGCCAATACCTCGCAGAACCGAAGAGCCGCCGGTAGCGGTCACCAAGCTGTAGGTGACAAAGGTACTCTTGTAGATGTACTTGACTTGTCGGCGGCATGATGCAATGCTGAGTTGAGTCGACTTTATGAACAAGCCTCTTCTCTTTGCCAGCTCACCTCCTGATTGTAACTCCTGACCTCCGCAACTGATAAGTGATACCTGCCTCAACTCTTCACCGACACTCTTTGCAGAAGATCGGCATCATTCATATCGCAGGCGCATATTGCACTTGGTATCAAGCACATAAAGCTGCTGCGGTGAGTTTCCGGGTGCTGCGTGGTGTTTCTTCTGTGTTCCGAAGCCTCATCCCACAACTGTACTGACGTTACAGCGTAGAACACACCTCCATTTCAAAGGGCATCAAACTAAAGTACCCTCGGCTGTTGAAACAGAAACGCACCAACATGGCCCAATTCACTTTTACCCTCAACAATGGCGTGAAAATGCCTGGCCTCGGCTTTGGCACCTTCGCCAACGAGGGCGCCAAGGGCGAGACTTATGTGGCGGTCACCAAGGCACTCGAGGTTGGCTACCGACACTTGGACTGTGCCGCGTTCTACAAGAACGAGGAAGAGGTTGGCGATGCCATTCGCGACTTCATCAAGCAGAACCCCGACAGGTTGAAGCGTGAGGACCTCTTCGTCTGCACCAAGTTCTGGAATCACATGCACAAGCCCGAAGATGTGAAGTACTCATTCGAGCAGTCACTCAAAAAGTTGGGTCTGGACTACATAGATCTTTTCCTAGTACACTGGCCCATTGCGTCTGAGCGAACAGACGATTACGACGTGAAGCTAGGCCCGGACGGAAAGCACATTATCAACAAGGAGCTCACAGAGAACCCTGAGCCGACATGGCGTGTGCTGGAGGAGCTGTACGAGTCCAAGAAAGTCCGCGCCATCGGCGTGTCGAACTGGACCATCCTCGGCCTGAAGAAGCTTTTCGCCTTCGCCAAGGTCAAGCCAACCGTCAACCAAATCGAGATCCACCCTTTCCTCCCGAACGAGGATCTCGTCAAATTCTGCCTGGAGAACGACGTCCTGCCTGAGGCTTACTCGCCGCTCGGCTCTCAGAACCAAATTCCCACCACCGGCGAGAAGGTCCGGACCAACAAGACCCTTAACGAAGTCGCAGACCGCAGCGGCCTCAACCTTGCGCAGGTTCTGCTGGCATGGGGTCTTCGACGAGGATACGCTGTCCTGCCCAAGAGCTCAACACCAAGCCGGATTGAGAGCAACTTCCAGGTTCCTGAGCTGTCGGATGCGGACTTCGAGGTTGTCAACCAGGTGGCAAAGGGACGCCACACGCGTTTCGTGAACATGAAGGATGAGTTCGGATACAATGTTTGGCCCGAGGAGTCTGTTGAGAACGGCACTGCCGCTGCATGAATCTCCGATTAGAAAAAATCCAAGCCTTGCATTGCGGACTAGAAAAATTTGGTAGATACCCAGAGGAGGAAAGGGGCAAATTTCACCAAAGTGGGAGAGAGAGCCTGTACATAGAGTCACATAGAGTCAACCGTTCGATCACATCCAGCCTAGCGCACATTGTCCAGCAAGTTACCAAGGTATGCACTGTGTTTGTATTTAGCTATCGCAGCATTCCACCAGCCAGAGTCCCGCCTCTGATCATGAACAATTCTCATCACGCCTTCTCGTAGACGTCCTTCATATAATCAAAAGCCCCGATTGGTACCCCTTGTTCACGCAACAGACAGTACGCGGTACTGAGGTGAAAGTGGAAGTTGGGTATCACCATCTCGCTCACATACCGCTGACCGGTGAACTTGAAGTTGCCTGCTTTGGTCTCAATGACGATGGGTATTTCCTCCTTTCCGTCGAAGCTGTCGGATGCGACGTTCTTCAGCACCTCGATGGTCTTGGTGATGCGGCCTGAGAGCTCGTCAAATGTCTTCTCGTCATCAGCGAAGAAGACATCCGCTCCGCCGCCGAGCCTGGAAGCAAGGAATTTGGCGGTGTTGCAGCAGGACTGAACTTGGTAGTCGAGACTGTACTGCATCAGCTATGCCATTTTGGCGAGTTCTACTTTGCAACTTCCTCCAGCTTGTCGTCTGGTTTGGTATGTAGGTCTGGGAAGTGTCCTTGGAGGCAGCTCACCCTCTCATATCTGCGATCAGTCGATACTGTATCATCTTCTCGTGTTCAATCCCCTTCTCGTCCGCATATTTCCTGCCTTTTTCCAAAATGGCAGCCAAGTTGCCCAGATACTTGATGGTGACAGGGATGGATTGTGCGTAGAGAGAAGTCATCTTGGCGGTAGGCCCTCGTTCGGCGTATGCGTGGAATCTTGGGGCAAGCCTATTCTTCGGAGAGGACAAAGGTCAAGGTAAAGTTGACTTATGTATTCGAAGAGGGGAAAAAGCAGATGGGAGGCACAGCACCAGGCTTCGTTGCCCGGATAGCTGACAACCAGGGGCACCGATAGTGCGTGCTGACCAACGTTGAATGCCCCTGGGCTTCAGAGTGGTAACAGACGGATGAATTACTAATTACAGATTCCACACTGCATCCTTCCCGCCTTTACCTCAGACAGCTGTCGTGTTGCACTACATCAACGTGACAAAGACGATTCTTAGTTACCAGAGTATGTCAGCCACCGGACTCACTTTGGGAAGGGAGAGCGCTATATTTTCGAATCGTTAGTACGGGGTCTTTGTACCCAATTGGGATCCGCGAAGGCCTCCAATTCTGAGTTCTCTGCATAAGGAAGTAGATAATTCCAAAATGAGGCATGCACAAAGCTATTCTGAAGAGGCTGGGAGTGGTGCCCAGCAGTAACTAGACCCCCTAAGGCAGGCCAAATTCTTTATTCACTCACAAAGCTCAAATCTATCTAGCTTTATTTGTACCTTGATTCTAATAAACATTCTTTCCGGTTCAACATTATTCAAAAAATTAAAAGGATGAAGAATGTCCTTTTCATTGGAAGAATATCTATATCTAAGATGATGCTCAAGTGGGTTTGCAGACCACAAAGCTTTTACAGCCACCTCTTCTTGTCACAAGTAGAGTCGCAATAATGCCATCATCTCTCACCCTGCTGTAATTCGATCGTCCCTCGTTGGTCTTATTACCTAGGTAGGTAAAATCAGGGAAACGCTGGGCCCTGCTGATGTGGCTAGTGCCAAGCAAGCTATGACTGAAGCAAACAGTTATATCCGTCATCATTCAAGATTGACTTTCAAATTGGCAAAGAGTCACTCACATACCAGGCAGGTTCGGCACAACAGCAGGCCTTGTGCCGGAAACAGCTGGTGGCAGCGGGAGCTCAGATGGCACCCGCGAAAGCAGGATCTATCCTGTACTTGAGTAGAAAGACATTATGAATATTATAGTACCATACACGAAACACGAAACCACGACGTCTATTTCTTAGCTATGCGACACTATACAACACCAAACTGAGCCTGGATTCCTTTCACCTCCGCGCTATAACTCGACAACGTCTGATTAGCCGAGAGTGATGTCAAGCACGGGCGTACCAGGAATTTGGCAAAACAAATCAGTAACACTATCCCTACCGCGTCGACATTCCAACTCGCCAGTGCGAACACTGCCCTGAGTAATCTTGTTGCGAATGCAGAACAATCGTCAACTAAGCTCTCAATCACGGAATGATAACCCCGAACGGTGTCACAAAATTGGCACTGACCATGAGGAATTCGTCTTGCGGAACAGAGGCAGCTCTGTGATTGCAAGATCATAGCTGAAACTGAACTCCGAGTCCTTGCCGTAGGAATAGACGCGATCGCTCTCAAATCCGGCGGTTACGGCGCCTGTGAGTGGATCAAAGGAAATGCATGCGCCTACGGTGCTGTTATCATTGGTCGGGAGGATGGTGAAGAGGGCGGCACCGGTGGTGGATCCGTCGTACTTGCGAGTTTCGAAGTCGCAGATGCGGTAAGTAATCTTTGCTGTGTGCGCGTTCGCTGGAGCAGCTAGCCCCGTGGTCGCGAATAGGGCGGTTGCGGTGATTGTTAGGAGCTGCATGTCGTTGCGAATATCAATATGAGAAAAAATGTATCGTGGAAGACAGATGACACTGTGTTTGAGTGGACGTCTGATTTTACTTTGATATTGTACTGACTGTTGGACGTATTGCTTTGTACAGCTAGCAGGTGACTTACGGCATGAGCAGCGCATCTGCGGCTTGAGATTGATAGACACACACATATATATACAACTCTTCAGGGCAGTACAATGGTGAAAAATTGATGAGTGCCTAGTCATGATGCTCGTTCGCGAGCCTACCACGAATTTCGGCGTGACATGCTACTAAATTAGCGTGTGTCCTCGTCTTCAACCGTGTGCGTATCAAATGTCGAGATTTTCACTCACTGCCACGCACAAAGCTCCGCCTGGTAGGAAACGACCTCGAATCTGCGACCCAAAATCGACAACTCTAAATGTAGCATGTGACTCACACCGGAGATCGTATATTGTATTAGGGCAATGCGACGTGGAGCCATCGAGTAGGTACACAAAATATACGTAATTATCTATAGTCCATACCCCGGATTTGCTCATATCAACAAACTCATCGTCTTTGGGTACGTTGGTCTTTCGGACTTTCTAAATAATTTCTATGATTAAATTCGTGGAAAGTTCCCGACCAAGCCCTCTGTGCCCGACAGGGCCTTGGCTCTTCAGCTGATTGCAACGTTGCGACACATAAACACCCACCCTCACGAGACTGTTGACCGTTGGTTGTCGTTCGGCCGTCGCTAGGCCGCCCGAAATTCCGAGTGGGACACCGTCGACTTTATAGTATTTCTGGCCAAGGACGCAGAAGCCTTTGCAAGGACGCTCCGCTCCTTACACAAAAGCTCGCTCATGTGATGAGGCACTTAAATCTTCTAGATCAAGGCTTGTCGCTGGGTGTAACAAGCAGCACATACAAGCTTCGCTACTCAGTAGATACCATCGCATATTTGACCATCATATATTCTCTATAACTGTCACACTTTGCGCCGTAGCAGTTTTTCTTTTCATTCCTAAGGAATCCTTTCAACAGTTACTTGGGCAGCACATATGGAAATGTCTAGAGTCCCGTCACCTCCTTCTGGCATCTCACGAATAAGCATCGAACGAACTACGATTATTACTTTATGAGCAAGCACCAGCGCGAGTGATATATCGATGTCCTCAGATTGTTGACTCCAGAGTCTATCACGCACGACATATACTGTGCTAGAAGATGATGTATGCACTTTTGGACTACCGAAGTATGATTTGGACGCATATTATTGCACACGCACACACGCACACACGAGAACTTGATTACTCCCAACCATATGAATTGATTGTAGCCGCTAGTGCGGTCTTATAACGCAGTAATTATTCTAAAGCATTGACTCAGGGTACAAATTAGACAACGTTGCACGTTAAGCTGACTGTATGCTCCAAGCTTCGCCTAGCGGGAGACGTCAATGCGGGAGGCCCGCGAGTGTACGCACCACAGAGTTTACCCGGTGAGCGCGGGACTGGTGTTGCCATTTTCAAAGAAGATTGCCGTCCACATTGCCTCGCTAGTTCAGCCCATGAATGAGGCAGCCTCCTCCCGCGCATTCTTTCTCACCGTAGGCGCGCCTGTTGAGCGAGAACTTTGAAAGGCTTATTCGTTCCTCTTTAGGGTGGCGCAGTGATGACAAATCTTTCTCTTCCTCGAAACCTACACGCTGGAAGTCTAAATACTCTCACACTCTGTAATCACAAGCACAGTGCCTAGCTTGAAGATGTCCAGAGGCGCTAGAGATCGCAAGAACTACTACGCTATCAGCCGAGGACGTTGCCCTCCTTGTATCACAACATCGTGGTAAGGCAGCCCAGTTTGCGGCCGTGATTATGATCACTGAGAAGTAGCGCAGGGCATTTACCAACACGCACGTCAGTGGGCTCCCCAGTAACAGATTCAAAGGGTTCGCGACGTTCCATGGGGCCCAAGACTGGCTCCTGGCCATCATGCTCGACATAAAAGGCGGCGACAGAACTTTCCACTTCATGGCAGGGCCTATCGACGGACCGAAATCCAATACAAGTGAGCATGATGGACATCCTGAAGTCTACGCAGTTGTCAGTGGATGGAATGTTGGCGTGTATAGCAGCTATTCGTGAGTTAGCCGCCGGACTTGCCAACAAGTGTGTGAAGTCTATGGCATCGAATGAATAACAAGGGAGAGCAGCGATGTTCAAACTCAAGTCAAGGGGTATTCCGGGGCAACTTACAAAGCCCACGCTACTACACATGCTGCCTATGCTAGCCTGGAACATATACGGTCGCCATGTCACCGCGAGAACCAGAAGCAGAGAAACGAGGTTGACATAGTTAGTTCTCAGCGACGTGGAATCTGATGATATTGTAGTAGAGTTGCAGACGAGGATGGAGAATACATGCTTCAAGCATGAAATGGCCATAGGACCATGCAATGTGGCTCTGAACATGGTAGGTTTCGTATGCAGGCGCATTCTGGACAGATGCCTTGTATTAGGGCGGATTGGCCCTTACAGCTGCCAAAGAACACGCATACCATTTCGAGGCGAGGGCATTATCCTGAGCCTGGCGCTGGATCGATAATGAAAACTGACGGAGGCTGACAACGTGTGAGCCGTGACCAGTAACGGCCGTCGAAATCGGAGCGGGTTGTGGGGAACCCGGATCCATCTCAGCACTTCAATGCCTCTCTTATTCGCAATGAAAAGCTCAATAAACTATACTTTGATAGGAAGCGGCCAAATTGTCAAGTGCCTCCGCCACAGGCGCGCCCAGGACAAGACACAGGCATGACAGGATAAAGTGCGAACTACCATGCACGTTTGCAGACACTTTCGGAGCCCCACATTTGTCGATTCTACTTTATAACTGGCCAAGACACTGTCGGCATTCTCGGGTAGGTCGGAAGCCGACTGCAAGCGCCGGGGAAAATCTCTTCGCTTCCAAATTGCGCCAGTACTCAGGTGCCTATTTCCGAGACTCTTCAACAATCACAACTGGCCTGTTGGCCCAATGGCAAGGCGTCTGACTACGAATCAGGAGATTGCAGGTTCGACCCCTGCACAGGTCATTCATTGTCGCTCCTCATCATTACAGGATGGGCGTTCTTTTTGCAGTTCTTTTGATCCAACCTTCAGTCGCGGGCAAGGTATTTTGGCATGCTGGGAAACGGCCTTTTTTGTGGCTATGCGTCGGCTCCGAGCTGTGACCAGTAACAAATAATGCCTCTAGCAGGTGTGTGGGGTCTTGGTGGCTGATATGTGGGTGTCGTGATTTAATTTAGTTTTTGTGCTTAAGTCCAAGCTTATGGGTGTTGTCCCTCCTGTCCACCCCAGCCGTTATGCAGAATCTACAACAGATTTAGAAGGATTGCTTCTTATGCTAGAGACGAATGAACCGCGCATTGAATTATAGTGCGTTACGTTGTCGTATATCTAACATCCGCATCCGGTCGACCTCAAGACCTCACTTTCTCGTGATCGTCGCTGACTGCCTCAGCTCCCGTCGTAGCGCCAACCACTTTCTCAGCTCCATGAACATCGTTCGAGCTCGCGCTCGCACTCCTCTCTTCCTGCCCAATGAACTCGCTCCTCTCATCCTCCTTCCAGAAATCCCGCTTGCCCTTTATCACCCGCTTCAACCACGGCGGCAAGAATCCGCCAGGAATTCTATACGTCCAAGGATCCTTCTCGTCCTTGTTGGGAGGCACAATACGGCCCCCAGAAGCTTTCTCGATAGCCCAAACAGTCGTGTTGAGCACGATATACACGCAAACGCCGGCGATCAGACCGTCTGCGATTGAGTACGTGAAGGGCATCAGGGCGATGGTGACGAAGGCCGGCACGCTGTCGCCGAGGTAGCGCCAATTGATCTCGGTTACTGCGGTGGTCATCATGCAGCCGACGAGGATCAGCACGCAGCCCGTTGCCCAGGGCGGGATCGAGGCGAAGATCGGCGCGAAGAAGATCGAGATGAAGAAGCAGACTCCGGTCATCATTGCAGTGAGGCCTGTCTTGCCGCCCTCTCCTATTCCGGCACCGGACTCGACGAAGGCTGTAACAGGTGGTGTTCCGAGTATAGCACCGATGGAAATGGAGATGGAGTCGACCATGTATCTGCAGGGAACCTGTCAGCGTGAAAATAAAAATGTAGTGAGTAGCAAGGAACTTACGCAATAGTCGAGCCTTCAAAGTCCTGCGTGACCGGGTCGATCAAGTCCGCATATTTGCCCATCGAGTACAATGTACCCGTACAGTCCAAAATATCGACATACAGGAACGTAATGAGCGCCAAACCGAACTGGCCCCCATACTCGCCAATGCTCCACTGTTGCACGTTCAACGTCTTCGATATAGGGTGAAACGTGACAACTTGCTTGAAGAAATTGAAGTTGTCGTCTCCGATGTCAGTGTAGGGAAAATACGTGACCTCCGTCGACCTAGGCCAAGAGATGATTGACACGAGGATGATTCCGTACAAGATTGCGCCTTTGACTCGGTACATCATCAGGAGACTGGTCAGAATGCCACCGCAGAATATTCCAATCCACATGCGCCCGTTGCGCATCTTCTCGGAGCCCGGACACAGACCAGTCTCCGCATCCCGCAAGGCGTCGACGCAGCCTGCCAGCTCGGTCGGCGTGCTCGTGGCGCCGACGACGAGGCCTATACCCTCGGAGTAGGTGAGTCCTATGAGGGTCAGGAAGAGACCGATACCGACGGAGGTTGCGAGCTTGATAGACCGAGGAATGGCACGCGCAAGCCACTGTCGCATGCCAAACAGCGCAAGTGCGAAGAAGATCCAGCCCTCCACGAAGATGGCTGTCAGGGCGACTCGGTAAGGGACGGTCCCAGTACCGTGGTATCCGACGACGGTGTAGGCGAAATAGGCGTTGAGACCCATGCCAGGAGCAAGACCAATGGGGCTAAGAATGCATCAGTCACTGCTTAGTGACCACATGGAAGCGCATATTTGGGCGCACTCACAGATTTGCAAACAGACCCATGCAAAAAGTAGCTAGCGCTGAGATGGCCGCCGTTGCAGTAATCATATCCCGTCTGATCTCGTTCGCACACAACAAGTAAGCCTCATTGGTGTCGCAGACTGGGTCAGCGGCACCTCCCTCGCACACGCATGTGCCGCCAGTGTCCGCAACAATACTGTCCATAAATTAGCATTGGATTTGGCAATAGGCTGGACAATGTATCGTACCCAGCGTTGACGGCGATGATATATGCCATGGCGAAGAAGGTAGCAAGGCCGGCGCGCATCTCAGTGCAGAACAGCGAGCCTTTGCGTGTCTTGGGGTGGCCAGAACCATCGAGCCGGAACCATCTTCCAACCGCGCTCTTCGCGACCTTCCCGTTGATGGTGTCGACGATGGCCATCTTGATTATGCTAGATGTTTCAACACCCTCTGTCGTTTTGTCGTTCCGTGAAGGGTTTTCCAAGGTCAAATTCGACGTTCAGCCGTGTTGCACGGGGGGCGGGCACCAGTAGCGGTGGCGTGCCAATGGTCCAGAGACGGCGCCGTTATTAAGTCGATCGTTGGCGCTCAGGTCGGAGGCAACCGTGTAGCACTCGAAGCACCTATTCTGGGCCTGTGGACATTCGCTGGAGAGGCTGAGACATCTCTAGAAAAAATTCCTTGCGGCAGAGAGCATCGTTCCACATGGTATTATATTTTTCTCCGGCAGCGTGTTCGGTGGGAATTCGGCGCCGTCAGAAAAGGCCCTTTCGATGCCCTCCAATGGCGCTTTGGCTTGGCGCAGAAATGCTCCTTGTCCGACCTTATCTCTCCCTGACGCGAGGAACAGCCTCCACGGACCAGGCTACTCGGAGGGGACTAGCCACATGGTTATCTCTCTTGGCAGTGCCTTGGAGTAGAAGCCGACCCGCCTAAGCCCACAAGCCGAAATTGGCGCGCTGGTAGCAACTAGTGGCACGGAGAAGTACGAGTGCAAGACGGAATTGTGTTGATGCAAACGGTTGAGACTGAGACCGGATGCCGCCGAAGGCCTACAAGATCGTCGTGATTCCCCGCGACATTGGAGATAAGAGCATTTGAGAGGTCTGTTCTGGGTTAGTGGCCCATGTTCGACTGAGCCAGGCACCTGGTTGCATAAGCTTTGCCATGTGGGTCTGGCTGACGGGCGCGCGCTTGGAGTGCCACAAAGTTGTTCTGGAAGCCCGTTCGAAGGAATGCTGGCATCTGCATGATATCGGATGCCGGTCGTAAGCCTGATGTGTAAATGAATTTACACGAGATACCGCCCACTCGGAATGATCCAACCGTGTTTATTTAGACAATCCGGACAGCCCGCCCGAATGCAAACCACAAACCACGAAGGACGGACGACATTGAAGAGACCGGGCCGAAATGTGGGGCTTCATGCTCGGTTCGGGACGAGACTTTATCACGCTGGATACCGCGATTCACGACGTTCCAGAAGGCAATTTCAACTACAAGAGATCAGCCCTGTGAAAATTCGTTACTTGGTTCGACTCCTGCACGCTGGAAGCCGCCGCAAGTCTCACATCGGGGCCACCGGTTTCGCCACCATCAAGCCAATCAAGCTTCTTGCGACTTCTGCAGCAGCTAGACACGTCGTCTCCGCTGCAGTGTCGTAAGCCGGGGCAACTTCTACCACATCCGCTCCAATGACGTTGAGTCCAACCAGCCCATCGAGAATTGTCAGCAGCTCGCGAGTCGTCCAGCCACCTGGCTCAGCAGTGCCAGTTGCAGGAGCAAAAGCCTGGTCCGCAGTCAGCATTCAGCTCTGAGGCTGTATTGTGATATAAGTACTAGTAGCCAAGGGAAATAGGACTCACGGGATCTAGAACGTCGATATCAACCGTGATATAGACATTTCCGTCTCCGACTCTGTCCTTGAGCTTCTTGATGACACCCTTGGGCCCATACTCGTCAATGTCTCGCGCCGTCACGATTGCGAACCCGCATTGGGCATCGTTATCCAGGTCTCTGTGTTGAGTCCCAAGTGGCGCGCGGATGCCAGCATGGATCGATGAGTGGTTGGAGATCAGCCCTTCCTCATGGGCAATGTGGAGGAATGTGCCGTGGTTGACCTCCGCGTAATTTGTGACTCCGGGCACGGAGTGCGGGTCCCAGGTGTCGATATGTGAATCAAAATGGATCACATTCACAACTCCCCAGTGGTTGATCGTTGAGCGCAGAGCAGCCAACGTGATGGTGTGGTCGCCACCCAGCATCAAGGTTCTGGGAGTCTTTGCAATGGTAGCATTGTTTGCTGTGCGACCGGAGATGATCTGCAAAATGTCAGCAATCATGGGCAAGCGCATCATAATATGAGGAAGTCAGACCTTGTGGGCTTTGACGAGCTGCTTCAGAGCCACCGTATTGTCCACAAATGTGAGAGGCGCGTCGCCACAGTCAACCAGCTTCGCCCACTCCTCGAAAGCATTCCGACCCGAATACGTATTCCAAGAGTGCGGCGGCCTGATACGTCGAGACCCGTCACGGATGCCATGGGGCCCGAACCTGGCACCCGGCCGGTACGATGTCCCCGTATCGAAAGGAGCGCCGAGCACGGCGATATCGTACTTTTCAACCTCCTCGTCGGGTTTGGCCGCGAAGCATGAAACGTACGGGAGGTGGGCAAAAGACGTCAGTCCGCCCACAGAATCCGTGCTGAGGTCGACATCATCGTCGTCCCCTGTTTCTAACCGGAGAGGCGTCTGACCTGGCACGCGATTAGAGATTCCGGCAACTGGTGGGAACACGATCTCACGGCAGGAGGCGAGCGCCGCGGCGGAGAGGAGCGTGGACAATCTCATTCCTGATAATCGCGTTCGAGACCAAGAAGAATCTACGGGAGACTAAGAATCGACGGCGTGCTGATTAGGACAATTCCGAATATGTTTGGGAGAAGTTAATCGCTTCACGCCACAAGTGTGGCTTATCTTGGTGTGTACCGGCACCCTCCGCCCCACGACTAGATAAGGGGACCTCGAAGGGATCATCTCTAATATGCAGCCAGTGCGACTGGATCCGCCTTAGAATAAATAGGCTTTCAAACTACAGGCAACGTACCAGCTGGACGTACCCGTCAGCCATTATCGACTATCCAATGTTGTGCGGTCACTCAATCTTAGAAATACGCACAGAGTAAGGCTCTCTTAGCCACTCAGTATATGGGGGCCGGTGATAGTGAGATTGAATTAATGTCGAAAGTAGAGTCATAGATGATTCCTCATTCGCCACGACCAACATCTGCCTAGCCTGCTCCAGTGTTAAGCCGCAGCCTCGCTCAGCATTGCGTGCTATCACAACACCAACGTTCTATGCGCTCTCCTGCACAACCCGTTCCGCAGTCTCCTCGATGAGCTCGAAAGCGGCTCTGACATGTTTCTCTTCTGTCATCCTATTTGCCGTCATCAGCCTGATCACAAATTTTCCATCCAACACCGTGCTCGTGACCCACAACTTGCCCGTGGTGTTGCTTCCCTCATATACGGTCTTGGTGAGCACGTTCATTCTCCCTTCATCTCCGTTGTGGTCTCTGATACGGAAGACAACAAGCGCAAAACTCGGTCCCGTCACAATCTCAAACAAGTCCGGGCGTTCCTGTAGCCACCTCGCAAATTGTTCGCCCATGCGCACACCATTCCTGATATACTCCTGCATGCCCTTGATCCCATAGTTCCGCATAACAAACCATACTTTCAAAGCTCTAAAACGACGACCCAGAGGTATCTGCCAGTTTCGATAGTCCGTAACAAGTCCGCCATCGCTGCCCTTGTTCTTGTACACTTGCATATCCGAGCTCATCGCCTCAACAAGCCAGCGGCGGTCCGCGACGAAGAGACACGATGCGTCAAAGTTTGTGAGAAGCCACTTGTGCATATTCATGTCGAAGGAGTAAAAGTAACGCAGATGGTGCATCCCGATGGCCTTCTGGGCTTCGGGCGTGACGAGGGCTGCCCCTGCGTATGCGGCGTCGATATGTACCCATACTTCACCCTTCCTCCTGACGGGCAAGTCCAAATCTGTGTATCCATTTGCGGCGGATCCGTGACCATTCGTGTACATTTCTGGCTGGGGATCAGCGATTGGCAAGTCTGCACTCCAGTCGTCAAGGACCTGCGCGATGCCACCAAAATCGTCCACCGCGCATGTGTCTGTAGTTCCCAAAGCAGCAGTCATAAAGAAAGGCTCCCATCCTTTGGCCTTGCATTTCTTCAGTGTTGTAGCCAGTGCATCACCTGTCACCGCGAAATTTGTCTCGCTGTTGACTGGGATGGAAGTATATCGCACCCCCAGCATTTTTGCGGCCTTCCGGGTGCAAGAGTGACATGCTGAACTGCCGATGGCAACTAGTCGACTTCGTTTTCGCATGCTGAGATCTTCGAAATCTTCCTCTGTAATCTATTTACTGAAAATTAGCCTCATTGCCGGGACATTGGCGTCTTTGGCCAGAGCGAGAAGGGGCCAGGTGCGAGATGCACTCGAGTTCAACACACGATGGAGGTTCTCCATTTTTTTAAAATGTGATTATCACTTACAGTACTTGGATCAGGCAGAGATTCCCTCAGATATTTATCTCTGGCAGCTATCATCACTGTCAGGACAGCTTCAGACGCAGTGCCCTGAATCACACCACCACCATGAGTCGGCCCTGTCGAGAGATATGTGGATGGGAGGCCCAGGATCTGCGCAAGCCAGTCCATGACAATCGTCTCGAGTTCAGTAGCAGCTGGTGCGCATATCCAGTTGAAACATGTCGACGTAAAAGCGGCATTGTAAAGTTCGCCAAGGATAGATGGGTAGGAAGATGTGCATGGGAAGAAAGCGAAGAAGTCCGGAGACTGCCTGTATCATCCCGTAGATGTCAGCAACAGGGAGGTCTGAGGTATCAGCCCACTACGAATATCTCTGGCTGGCCACTTACCAATGTGTGATGCCTGGCAATATCTTCGTATCGAACTCCTTTGCAATAATGTCCCATGGCTCGCCTTCGGTGGGCGCGTCTGTGGGCAGTATTTTGCGGAGGTAACCAGGCTCGACCTGGGATAAAACTTTGTGGTCCTGTATGTTTTTGTAGTAATCGACAACTGGGTTGTGTCAGTACCCGTCACTTGCCATAGAAGCCTCAGTAGAGACTGACTGTAATCGACCGCGTCCTTTGCTGCGTCGTGAAACTCGTCGACGTCCATTTTTTAAATTTAGCGACCGACTGCCGCTGTATTTGTGGGCTTGAAATCTCAGTAGTACAAACTGATAGATATGAACGTTATTGTGGAGTATGGATATGACATGTAGAGAGAACGACTGGACGAGCGTTGGAGCAAGACTATTGGAAAATACGCTTCACAGATGAGCGTGCTAATCAGGTTGACATCTCCAACGGGGGAAGTACTATATGCACACTAGCATCTGATTCCAAACCTCGGTGAAACCTCTATGACGAGCAGCTGTCAAGGACATCCGCACGTCTCGGTGACCTGGTTGATGGAATGCCTTCAGCCAAGAGGCGACTTCAGGCGCGGCCATTGGAAAAGTCTAGAAGTATTGGGTACGTCTTGGCCTCTTTTGAACAAAGCATGTGTTTTAAGCACCGTATTGATTGTCCGGATGCCGCAGAAGGTGGAGTCCGCAAGTCGCGGAGATCAAAGGACAATATGTTGCTGGTGGTTGAGCCGCTGGAACAATGTCAAGTACAATATCAATCCTACAACTCGGAAGTGCAACCCGTACGAAAATATCTGCGACATATTAATCTCCTTGGGACCCCAAGCGAACAACCTGCTCCAAACTTTTTTCAGCTCATTTCAGCCCTCCTCATGGTATGAACTTGCCTGTCTTGTAAATGGGTTATGAGTGAGGCACGGTTTCTTGAGTGTTTATGTTCACATCAGGAATGCCCACTGCTTGTTAGACAGAGTCACTCGCAGGATGTACTGATAGTCTCATTGATATAGACGGGTCTTCGACTATGAAGAGCGAATGTCCAAAAGACATTTCCTTGCAAGGGGCCTACGATGTGTTGCGAGTGCCAAACTTGGTGTTAAGCTGCTCTTCCACAGACTGCGGTCCAGTAGACTGTTATACGTTGAAAGATAATGAAAAATCAAATAACTTTCAAGGACCAGGTAATGAGAGTTGTGTGGTACTGGGCGGCAGCAGATTTCGAGATTCGATAATTCACCTGGAGCAGGTGACTTCGCTCGGGGAACACCTCGAAAGTACTCCTTTGGATGCGTACAGTTGTCCTTCTTCTGATTTTTTCATAGAAGAAACCCATTATCATCATTCATTCATCCTGTACCAAGAAGTTAAATGCACCGGTTTCACGCACATAAAGATCATTCATATCAGCCTTTGGCTCCACAACAACCCCATCTTTTACTACCGCCGTCCCATCCGCCAGAGCCCTGATCTGGTTCCCCGTGCACACATACCACAACGGCGCATAGTTGGGATTACACCACTCCGGCGGCTGTGGATCAGCCTCATTCTTGATATCCCACACAGACTCAGGTCCCGCCGAGGTATAGTCCTCCTTTCCTTCGCCGGGCGTCACGGGCGTTGTACCTGTAGCGATGTCGAGACCGCGCGAAGCACGGATAAAGATGTCGTGCGTCACCTCCGGCTGGAAGAATGGGATGAGATGGCCAGAATCTAGCACGCGGATGAAGCTGAGGCCGCCGGATTGGCGCACGTAGCCGCCGATTTCGCCTGTTTTGCTGGTCGTCATGGGCGCGTAGCCTGCGGAGAGGAAAGACTCTGCGTTGGCATGTTCAAGAGCGAGCGAGAGAGTTTCGCCACCAACCCCTACGTATTACTGCTGTCAGGGGACTGTGAGTTTGTGAGGAAGGAATGGGAATGGAGTCATACAGTCAGACCTGAAGTCAGCATCGCCGTAGAGCAGGGCAACATGCACCCCGGACTCGAGCAGGCTTTCGACAGTCTTCTTGTGCGACCGGGCTGGATCACAGGTCAATGAGAATGCTGAGAAGTGGCGAGAAATGCCAATGTCAATTCAAAGTCCGCTGGCAGTGCTGTGTTGCGGCCTATCCGCTGGAAAACTTACCCATGTCCACCAGTGAGCTGAACTCGACGTAGTCAACTTTGGCACCCAAATGCTCCATGACCCACGGCTGGAGAAGGTACGTAACATAAACAGTATTTGGAAACCCATCAGGCATTAGGTGTCTCAGGTCAAATGGGTTTCGCTGTTTGTGACTGTCAGCTCGTGGTGCTTTGTTAAGCTTGAGGTGACAGAAGACACGTACCCTCGCTAAGGCGTCGAATTTGTCAGAGATGGTATTCCAGCAGACAGCACCAGCATAACAGATATTGGGCATCTGATCGCCGCTCAGAGCGTTGTATTTTGTCTCTTCTAGTAACTTATCGCACTCCTTGGACT
Source organism: Plenodomus libanotidis (assembly GCA_022609195.1). Classification (NCBI taxonomy): domain Eukaryota; kingdom Fungi; phylum Ascomycota; class Dothideomycetes; order Pleosporales; family Leptosphaeriaceae; genus Plenodomus; species Plenodomus libanotidis. Next base: position 13,467 of record JAGKQA010000154.1, on the reverse strand, counting down.
GCATGAGGCAGATTTCCGCGTCGGCGTTCAGTTGCTCGGCCATGCTGGAGTTGAAGAGTTCAATTCCATATGTGTTGTTAGTCGGATACTTCACCAGTTGAGGCACCTGAATGGACAGATCGATGAGCCCGTTCATTATGCCGATGGTGTCGACGCCGAAGACGTGGTAGGCCGGCTCTTTTTGCTTCAGCGCAATCTCCCTTTCCTCCATGATCGCTGCTGCTATAGCGGGAACGAAATATCCGCCGCTGTAAGGCTGTCAATTATCCTTCGCCATAAGTAGCTGTACTGACTGCTGACTCACTATGACCAAGACCAAATGCTGATGTTATCTCTACGATATTGTGTGAACCTGCTGTGATGTCAGAAATCGTGTTTTGGAGCCGGCTTGCACAAGCTGGAGAATATTCGCCTGTCACATAGAGTTTTGTGGGTCACTGACTCATCGAACCACAGCTGGAAGAATTTCGACACGGTCTTCGCCATAATCGCTGTGGTGTTCGGCCCAGCCATGAGATCCTGGCTCGAGTACACGCCCTTTCTCTTGGTCCGATCACTCTCGGGGATATCTGCTCCATCACCCGGCTGGATCCATCCCGTAGCCATGTCTCGAACGGCCTTCACAGCAAAATCATACGAAAAGCCACCGTGTATCGTGTTGTCGACATAAATCACATTGAAGTCGTTGTTCCAGCTCCACTCGTTGAGCCGCGTCGAGTTGCCGTCCAGATTGGTGAGGCAGGGCCCGTTCGTGGATATGGCTTGGTCGATGCTCCCTCCTCCCGGTCCGCCGTTGATCCAGAGGCCCAAAGGGGAAGTTTCGGGGTTCTTGCGTGCCTCGAAGAACCAGAAGAACAGGTGTTGGGGGAAGGGCTGTTGCGGAGTGGGAGGGATGGAGACATGGCCGGAGTACGACTTTACGCCGGGAGTAGTCTCGCAGATACTTGTCTATGTATTATATCTGTTAGCTATCAACAATCACTTGCACATCAGAATCTTGATGCGCACCTCGTGGTAAGTGACATGAGACACAGGTTTCACCCAGCTCAAGTTCTCTAGCGCCACATCTCTGAGATAGATAGCTGCACTGATTACCAAAAGTGGAAGAATTGCCCATCGAATGCTCGCCATAGCTAGCTACTGTGTCCCCAAGTAGGTTCTGCGGCTGCACGTGAACCGTGGGTTTTCAAACGGATGAGCGAAGAAGGTCCACTCAGCACAAAGCTGCCAAATATCAGAGCGAAATATTTGCCCTCCAGAGTTCCGGGTCTCGCAAGATTTTGGGTTTCTAGTTTGAAATCCGTAATGTCGAAATCAAAAGCGGCCGGGGAATTACACGGGATCGCAATATGTGATGCAGCTTCCATAGCTCCGAAGACGGCGAGAAGAGTCGCCGTGTGCAGGAGCCCACCATCGCCTCCAAAATTATCTGTGCCCGTTTGTTGACCTGAGTCACCAAAACGAGAAGTTGGAATGGATTTTGCCTTGATATTGTGCCCGACCCATTGTATTGTGCGGTTGTAGTGATTTCCCTTGTACCGCCAGGGCCAGAAGTACCGCTTTCGGCCTTTTGTCTAGCCGTGCAGCACATGGGACTGAAGTACCTGGATTCCTCGTGATCGTGATATAGCTGGTGAATTTGATAGATGAGACCCTGATGCTACAGCTCAAATAAATTCTCTGCGCATATTTCGTGGGTTGGTGTTGGATTCAAGAGACGGTTGCGCTGCCCCCAGGGGCGCTCGCTCTCTTGCAGGGGCCAGTGCCACTGAGCAAGACACATCCTTCCCGCACACTCTCGATGATTTTTGAAATAGTGATAGCTTTTGCATCAAACTCGACCTGTTGAGCTCGCCTCAGATCGAGCCGCGTGGAAATATGCTTCGTTGCCTATCTGTTAAAGGATGCTTCAGGTTCTAGGCGTGAAGACTTGACGGATCGCCTCATACTAGCCGCGACGACTGTCCACCGTGATATTAAAGCCTCTCAGTGATCGGAAAATCTGACTTGCTCAGGGTGGAGGCCGATATGAATCTCTCGCGAAGTTTTGGACGCTGCACCACGCTCGGGCTCTGGACTGACGCTTTTTCAAAACTCCTCTTCAATGGATGGTTGGCTCCGCGCAATGGAAGCGCACTGCCTCGAAGCAAGCTCGTCATTCTTGAGCTATCGCATATTGTGCCAGGTGGTGTTGTTGCCAGACAGGGTGAGGCTCAAGTCCGTTCTGCGACACCAAAAATGATGTTCATGCCAAGCCCTTGGCCACAAATGCCCCAAGCTCTCCACACACGCCCACACACCAAGCTTTGCTCGCAATGCTTGGCCAGCGAGCTCCATGCTGAAACACCAAGCACAGACACACAGGAGCTGGTGAAGCAAGTATTCGCGAGCCTGTGCTCGCGAAAACGAAACTGCTCAATTCAACCTCATCCTTCAAACCTTTGCAACAGCATCCAAACTTCTCTCCCACCACCATAAACCCGACCCAGCGCGCACATTACATAGGCCGAATACCACCAATCTACGCAACTCTCCGCCTCACTGCCGCGCACAAAGACGCTACCGTCAAACAGCCCACCCACAATGAACCTCCCCTTCATAACATTCATCCTCCTCCTCCTCGGCGTGCCCTACTACGAGCGCTACGAGCGCCTCCACCACCCGGACAACCCCATCCCGACCCGCGTAAAGTGGACCGCCCAGCTCGCCCTCGGCAGCGCGACCGCCGCGCACAGCGTCTGCAAGATTGTCTCGTTCCGCCGCCACATGCCCGTCACCTCCGTCTACTGCACCTCGCTCGGCGTCGCGGGCGGCGCCATGTCGTCGGGCGCGATGATGGCGCGCGGAGGGTGGGGCGAGGCCGAGTGGGCGTATTATGATGGCGTGGTGGAGCGGCTGGGCATCCATGTGGAGAGGTTGGGCTTTTTGGCTGGGTTAAGTGGTTGGAGTGGATATTCAACGGCAGAGCAGGGGAGTTTGAAAGAAGCGGCGGCTACGCAGGGCGCGCGAGAAGCGGCTGGGGTCGGGGAATTATAGTGGATAGCAGCTCGTGTGCGAGATGGACATTTTGGACTACGGCTTAGTCATGTCAGTTAAAAGGGAATGGACGTGGGGTTGTCAAAGTCAACGCCAGACTTTTCGAGATCAATTTGCGGCGACGAGGCCTTCTGCCCTCCGCATCATCACCAGATCTACCTATTTAACGTCTCCAAGGCGGCTCAGGGAGCCCGAGCTGGTCTACTTGCACTTTCAGATGCTATCTTTTGTGCAAGCCGACGATCCATCTATCCGAGCAGATCTTGTGACAGGGACAGTGCATATTGTCTTCCAAGGCTTAATGCGCGGCGGTTGGTCCGTCTCCTCCACCTCTGGCTCTATACACTCCCACCCAAATGCAGCCGTGCTTCTCTTGACTTATGCTACTCCTTGTTGCTTTTCGGAGTGATGATGATGCTGTCTATCCTGTCGTGGTAAATGCTCCAAAGGGGTATCGGAAAAATGTCGTCGCTGAACGAAAGAATTTGAGGAACATCAGAGCTCATCATGTTGCTTCGAAACCTGTTTGGTTCTGTAGAGAGTGGTCGTGATGACTCCGCACGTGTCATCTGCTGAATGCAAGAAGACTTGTGAATGGTTGTCGTAAGTGTCGTAGTAATAGTAGTACAGGGCAAAACTGTACAGGGCGCCGTAAGTCGGATCAAGGAGATCAATACGGTTCGTAAAATGTGGTCCGACTGGGGATGCCCGAGATTGCAGCTCCTCAGAAACCAAAGCCACCCGCCTGCACCGTAGGAGAACCCCTACCCTCCCGGCGCTTGCGCTCTTCGTCTGCTCTCAAGGCTCTGGCCACGGCGTCGCTGTCCCTCAGGGAGTCTGGGCTCGGTACGGACCGACCTCGAGTGAGGTAGCCCCCATCGCCTGGCATTTCTAGTTCCATAGGGGTCACTGGACCGGGACTTCCAAGTGGTTGAAGGCGCGGTGAGGTGGGTTTGTTCGATCCAGCCTGAAAGCTTTGCATCGACACACCATGCGCTGCAGCCAGGCTGGCGGCTTGCTTGGAGCTGGACAGTCTAAGGGCAGCATAAGTGGCCTGCGCAACCATATCACGCTGGTATTGTTTGACTTTCTTTTGGATATCGGAGTCAGCGCGGTTGCGTGAGGAATCTGTCCAATTGGCTTGCGGGACAGCGCTGTCCGACCTAGCGGAGGATGAATGACCGGAAGAGGGCGGTCGAAGTCCTGTCCTGGTTGTATACGTGGTGTTTTGACGAGAGCCTTGCCGTGACCTTGCGGCTTCGTAGTTGGATGGATAGTACTTGCCGAGGGGCATCGGCATGTCGTGATGACCGCTTGGAGTATAGGAGGTGACGGGGGTAGTTCCCCTTGAAGAAGACATGGCTGCTGAGCTCATCGCGGGCTGCTGGGCTTGTGAGTCTGATGCGGCGCCGTGGACAGTAGAGCGATAAGCTGTGGCTGGCGAATGATGAGCACCTGGGGACTGCTGCACATATACGTTGGCGGAAGCATGCGCGTCTTGCGAGTCGGTGTGGAAGGGATGGGGCCGCGTGATGCGGCCGTCCGGATTTTCGTGAAATGGAAAATAACCGCTGCAAGCACCAAGTCAGTGATCGGTGATCGTCAAAGATAAAACGCTGGTCACGGCGGACCCCTCATGAGCGTCCCGACCCGCCCACCTGTCACGCCAACACGGACCGGGGCACAGATCCACAGAACGAAAAAAAACAAATAAGGAGTGACAGCTATGAAGGTGCATACCCTGGTAGGTCCCCTCGACCAGACACTGGTTCAATAGGCGTGTAGACAGACTTGGCTGCCTTTTGACGAGAAGCCGATGGCGGCAGCTCGATTGCAATGGGCCTTGAGTGTGGTGTTGGGGAGTCTTTGAGTAAAGCCTTGGTGTGGCTTGAGAGTGTGCGTGAGTTGTGAGAGGAATTCTCTGCAGTTGAACAAAAGTGGTCAGCACGGCGCCAAGTTTTATTGTGTATTCTCATGCAGAGGTCGTCGTGGTAAGCGGAGAATAAGAATGTTGCGGCGCATAGATTCCTCTGATGATGACGTCTTGTTTCGTTGCACTTCCAAGGGCCCAATCCCACGAGACCCTTGGCTTGGCCCCCTTGCCGCCATCGCACGATCCCTTTGGGTTTTGGGTGTGAGATGCCTAATGCCCGCGACACGTTCAGGCGGGAGAGGCGCTTGCTCTGCTTGTCCCTGGTGCACTGAATCGCCATACTGTGGCGCTGACATGGGCACCGGGCGACAGTTTCAATGGTCTTGTACTCCCAACTGCCACTGGCTGCATTGGTGCCATCGTGATATGCACATGTGATTCTTCAGACGCAGTGGGTGCTCCAAGCAATTTTCTTCACATTGCCGGCCGGGGAATGTAGGTGAGTTCAGATGATTGGACTTGAAAGACGAAATGTCACAACAATTTCGCATCTCCTGCGTAGGCCAGTGACGTCGGTAGCGCTAGCCGCGACGCCACTACGCCTGCCATGCCACATTGCTGGGGCTGGTATCTGACACACATCGGCCGTGCATGATAAGGGTCCAAGGGCTTCATAAGGGTCCAAGGACTTTTCTTGACGACATGACAAGGGAAATACGGACTTACCGACAGTTGGTTGAACACTGCCAGCTGCGGCCGGAGCAAGACTCGCAGGGCCTTGCGAATGCGTTGGCGGAAAGAATGATGAGTGCTCGTGAGCCGGGGTCTGGTGCGGTGAAAAGACGAATTGATCTTCCACCTCCGATTTCGAAGACGATACGGCCGAAGAGACTGAAGAGCTCGAGTATGTTCGTCGACGAGACTTTGTATCTGTCAAGTTCCCCTGATCGCCCTGACGTGTTGACGAGCGGGGAGCTTTCATAGTGGCTGAACGGCCCAATTTGGTCGGGTTCGACGACATACTCGCGGCTCAACTCCCGCAAATGTTCGCCAGTCGTTATTCTCCAGGGTCCTACGATGGTCTAAAAGTTGGTCAGCCAGTGGCTTACAACTTGCATGTCATCGCCGAGTCGTGTGGTGTGATCTGTAAGGGGACGCAAAGAGACAGCGCGATCTGGCCGATCGACCCGGAGCAGCGACCAGGGGCAAATAAAGTTTGACGGGAGCGTTGTTGGCACTGGCGATGTGATGCACGGCTGGGAGGTTCCTTGCGAGAGCGAGGTCCTACTGTGCTTTGTTCTGACTGCTACGAGTCCACAACGGCGTTCGTTTGGCACCAGCAGATGTCGTTGCGACACAAACGGAAACGCCTCCGGGGACGTGTGATAACGGACGAGATCCGAGTACTCGAATTGTGGACCAAGTGTCTTTGAAGTGTGGGCCTGTCAAAATAGAGTTCAACTGCGGCGAGGTCCTCCATGAACTCAATACGTCGGACTCCGGGCTGTTCCGCTTCGCATCGATGCTTGTTGTTGGTCGCCAGAAATGCCCAAGATGCCGGATCTTGATGGTGGTCGCCTAAATGCGATGTTGGAAAGGGCTGTGTGTGTGGGGCTCCGCTTGGCGCAAATGCAGGAGGTTGCAAGATGGACATTCAAAAGACAAAGAGGATCCAACTTACCGGACTAGCGGAGCAAAAAGCCTTGGGAGATCGAGTCGGGTCTCAACTCAGCTGTTGCTGCTTGATATCGAAAGTTGGTCGTTGGTGGAGCGTCTTGGACTGGGCGCCTGGATAGCGCGGCTCCTTGTAGCTTTGAGGCTGATCTCGCCAGAACTCGCCGGTCGCCAGTAATTAAAATTGATGCCGAGTTCCAAGTCGAGCATACGTGTATCCTTTTTCGTACGGATGAACGGTCTTGTGGTCGCCAGGACGTTGACGTGCGATGCAAAGGTTCGGCGTTTCGCGAACCTTTGGCGGGTTGCCAGACGATTTCGGGGCCCACTTGACAAACTTGCGCAATTACGGCGCGACACTGGTCGATTTGGGAAAGTGTTTTTCTAGTGGACCCTGAACAAGTGTCGCTCAATGCTGGAAGAGTAGATACTGTTACTCACGGAGGGCTTGGAGTAGACCCTGAAGTGTCGACGAGGGTCGGTGGCGGTTGCGGCAAGGTGACACGATGGATGTCTTGAAATTGTTTGTTGCGGCGACAAGAAAGCTTGGAAGCGTTCTACAGCGGTGGGGGCACACAAGAGCTCGAATTGACTGCATTGCGGGCAGCTGAGATGTGCAAAGATGCCTTCCCAAACAATGTGACGCAGCTTCCCTACTGTTGGAGGCTTGCCGACCTGCATGACTAAGCGCAATGGCCCTTCCATCTCGGGACTTGTTCTGGTTGATCTGCTGTAGGAAGACAGGTAGACAGGGACTGTGTAAACCAGCACCAGTTTGGGGTTCCGTACGAAGTTATGAAAACACATGGATTCTCCGGCCTTGATCCCTTCACGCACTGTGGCATCTATAAATGCGAACGAGCTAGACGATACTAAGAAGTGATCATCCGTCCCTACCCCTCTTCGGATCTCTGAGAGACGATCAGATGTGTGGCATCTCTAGCTTGACACATTGCCGGGGAATCCTCATTTGGCAGCACGAACAGTACTATTGTAGTACATTCGCCTTCGTCTGCTTCGCAAAGGACGCCAGGAGTACCAGTGTTGACAGATGAGGGGCATGAACTTCATCTCTTTCTATACCTGCCTGAGGCACAATACTGGTGCCCATGTCATATCACTGCCCAGTTCTGAACCAGCGACCGGCACTATCGCAAAGGTGGATGGCAGTGTGGCACCCGTTTCACCTGTCAGTTCAGATCCGTTTCCCTAGTCGCAGAAGCCCCGGAGACTCAGACAAAAAGCTGAGGAATCCTGAATCCTGAATTCTGAGCCCAGTGGACTTCTGTGGTTGAGTCTTTCCGCGGCACAACGACCCAACAGCCGCTGCTGACCTTTGTCGGCCATTGACCGACGGACCCGGACTGCCGGGGCCGAGTAACCACTCCGAGAAAGGCGGGGCACTGCGGCACGAGATCCGTGGAGGATCGGCTCTCGTCCGATTGCAGATCGTCAATGCGTGTTCTGGTTGACGAAACCCTCGTCCAATCCCGACTGGACGACGACCTGCCTTTGGGATTAGGCTTATCGGGCCGCCGCTGGTTGTGTCGATCTGCCTGTCTGCTTGCTAAGGGAATGTGCGCCAGCGCGACGTCTCGGGAGACGGAATAATTCCTAGCAGCTGTAGACGGCTCTTCAGACGCGGGGCCACAGACAGAGCTTCCATCGGATTGATGTAGAAATTTTGGCGATGGTATCACATGTTAAGCTTCATCAGCTGAGTTCTCCATGCCGTGGCAGAAGGACTTAAAACCGCCTGGCGCGCATACCGGTAGTCCACTTGCGTTCCCCATCACATCGGCCAGCCTGATCGTCACGAATACTTTCCCTGTCCGACCTCAACTTACAGACACAGAGTTTCACATGCGCCCACTCGCCCCCACATTCCAACGAGCATGGCTGCCTGGGAGCTGCACACATCTCCATTCTGGGAAGCAAGTGCGAGTGCGACGACTTCCTTGCCGAGATGTGGATTGGTTTTCCCCCCAGCCTGGCTGGGGTTTTTGTGGAGGTTTCGGACAAGTGGGTGGTTTTCGTCGCGTCGCCGCGTGGGTGGATGCGTTTGAGGCTTGCTTGCTTCTGTGACTGTGACGTCACATACGCCAAGGAAAAGTGAGCATGTCCCCGGGTGGAGTGAAAGATGCCACCCACGCAGCGTGAAGTCGGCAGGATGAGATGGCACAGGTTTCTTGGCCGGCCTGCAAGTCGTCGCTGGCTGCTGACTGGAGTAGTGTAGTCACGATCGAGATTGACGAGAACATCAGCAAGGAGCGTACATGTCTGCGAGGGGTCTCCCTCTGAAGATGCGTAGACGTGTCCTGGGCCTGAAATGAAGTTTGGGCATGTCGAGGACCAGAGCGGTCAACTTTAGTCCACCCTTGGCACGATCCAACAGGGAAAGGATCACAAGGCAATGCGGGACAAGACTTCTCTGCGCAAGCTGTCATCTTGGCGGTGCAACATTGCCGTCTTGGACATTTGGTGAATGTGGAGTGCACGGGAGGACGCATAGAAATGAAATGGTATTCGCTCTAATAATGGTATCGTTAACTTGTTGCCTGAAGGTAGAAACAACCAATGAAGGAAAACAAAACAAAACAAAACGCTCGCCCTTGAGCCGCTCAGGGCCTAATATTAATCCACCACATCGCACCAGCTATTCACCAGGCTTCACCGAGTCTGCGAAGCCCAGCCAGAAAGTCATATTGTTCAGGACGCCGTACAAAACGTCCCAATCCGCACATGACTGCGGCAGACTGCAACACCCATTCCGCGACTGACAACACTATTATCAGGCATGCGACGCCTGCACTGATTAGACGAGCACACCAACTGTTCAGCAAATCCCAGACAGGGTCGCAATTGACCTCGCAAATGTTCTATACTGTGGCCCTGCCCGTGAAACGCGTGTGTCTCTCCCTGTGGCCCCACCAGTATCCAGCACCACCCACGGCCGTGAGCAGCCACAGCAACGCGCTGACCAAGTCGACCCACACAGCATTCTTCATGCGCTGCACGCCGCTGTCGCCCTCAGCATCCTCCTTGATGTACATGGCGCCAAAGACACCGAACAGGGCGATCCAGAGGATGAAGAGGATCAGATTCCACGCCGGCACAAGCCAGAAGCGCAGGACGAAGGGCACGAGGTAGACGACGGCGGTGACGGCGGATATCGCGCCGACCACAACGGCGTAAATCCATTTGGAGTCCGCATCTACACCCTTATTGCGGGCGTGCGTAAGGTCTTGGCCGTAGAGCCCACAGACGGCGAGCGCGAGGGCGAGCTGGATGATGTGGATGATCGAAAATGCAATGTACGAAATTGTGAAGCCGAAGAGCCCCATGTTGGCTTGTGGGTCGGAAGTCCCTTGCTGCTGCTGGTGAGCCACGTGGGATGCTTTCCTGTGCGATGTGGACAGTGTGCTGTGAAAGGTCGTGCAAAGTTCGTTCGTGCGCGTCGATACGCGTGCTGGTAATGGGCGAAGTTTTGATGTGCGTTATTTGAGCTCGAGTGATGTTTCGCGCGTTGCAAGTGATGCTCCGTAAATACAGCGAGGCAGCTTCTATTTGACAAAAAAAGTCTATCAATTGTTCGTAGAGGTTGATAGAAGGAATGAGAGATGCAATGACATTCCAAGTGATGAGATGTCGGGAGGAGGTGATTGAAGCTGGCGTTTTCGAGAAACAGAAACCAGGATTGTGATGAACGATGACGTCGCCGACCAATCCAGAGGTAGGAACGGGAACGCGCTAACCCGCATTCCACATCGTGGTTTTTTAGCGCCAACTCTGTTTTGACGACAGGGGGTCATGTCAGATTTATTGGACGAACTACTCCGGTCGAGCCCAGATTGCTTGTCTGGACCCTGAATTGTGCCGTGATGCGTCAACCAAGAGCGCTTCGGCGCTGCGTGCTGGCAGCATATCCACCAGAAAAGCTGCGTGTCTTGAGCTTCGCGTCCTCTCGCATCTGTGCTTTTCATCCTCTAGCAACGTTGGAATTTGAGAATCGCTCACTACGGATTAATGTCCACTCCTCTCGAAGGGAGGGCCACCCAGCTGTCCGACCTAGCCCTGCCATGTGACTGACAGGAAGACTTTTCATTTCGCATGGATATCGCACCTGCGCGCTGCATCTCGAAAAATTGCAGACGTCGCCGTCAAAAGTCTTCACCACCTACCTACAGTACCTGGTCCACTTAACACGAAGGCCTTCAGCGCTGCAGGCGGAAATGCGAGGCGGGGCTGAGACATGTGCTGAGAGAAAGAAGCTTGAAAGGTTCGCGTGTGGTGGAGTTCATCGATGCCCTGGATGAGAGGGTTGAGCAGAGATATCTTGTTTCGGCCAGGATGGCTTATGTTGACACTCCAAAGAATGCGAATTGGCCGCCCAAGACCTCAAACTGGTCGGACAGATGCTGCTGGCAATTCAACCAGGACGCACATCTGTGGAATGGGTGAAGGAGGTGGATGTCCCCCTGGCGTGGGACCAACACCTCTGGGTCCATCAACTTGAGGTTAGGACCACTCCAGTGTCAGATTTTCAGACCACTGTTTAGTTGTCGAGACTTCTGGCAGTGACAAATTTCTTCAGGAACTTTACCCATTCGCCTCCACGGGACGTGATAGATTCTCGGCAAGTATTACGACAAGAGCCTGGCTCGTGTTCTAGGCAGGTGCCAGGACTGGACTTGCAACCGAGGCCTCACCATGGCAGCTGGCCCAAGGTTGAGTTTCCCTGACGCATTCTTCCTGAGGTCGCTGTACGCTTCGAAGTTGGGATTGCTCGTCTGGCGAGGCTGAGCAGCTGGGGAGCAGGGTTGTCGAGCACAGGTAGGGCTGGAAATTCATCACAACCTTCTTGCTTTGTGGGCCGTCGCGACCCGGCTCATTCCTGACTGCAGGATCAATTGCATGATCTGGGTATTTTGAGCCTCTTGAGGTGGCTGACAGTGCACGCACTTATTGATATTATCACACAAATGGACTGCTGAGATGGCTCACATACACTAATCGCATCGTTCATACTCGTTGGAAGATGAACCACGAGAGCTGGAGAAAATTGCAATCGTCCGGTGGACCTGGCAGAGAGCCTTGAGCCCGTGCTAGCGCAAGGACCGAGAGTTGCCGTTAGGGGCAGGTATGTCAAGCATGCAGGCGCAGAGCCGTGCAGTCAGCGCGTTAGTGGGACAGACAGTCCTATCTTTTCTCCATATTCACAATCTCCCATGTATCCCCTTCATGGAAAGTGATTGCGACATCCTTGTCTGGGACGCGGTCCAATAACAGAAAATTGCGAATATCGGGACGGAGTACGCTGGGTGTCGAGCACATTGTAGCAGACCCTGTTGACAGGCCTGCCCCTATGCCAGCGGCGATCCACTGCAGTCGTCCAGGCAGCGACTCCAATATCCTGGATGTTGAAGAAAAAGCCGACCGTTGATCGTGCCAGAAATTGGGATCCGTCTTAAGAAACACAAGAAAGGACTGCCATTGTGGATGTTGGATCATTGACCAGAGGTACGTGACAGAGTCCGAGGGGCAGGTCGGTCCTAGTTGCACACATCTTAAGGCGCCTTGAATTATCATGAGCTTGGTAGCTTCCATAGCTTGGATGTTCAATGACCCCTCCATTCCAAATTTCTTGTAAAGAAGGGCATCTTGGAAGAAGTTTTCCCACAGTGACCTCATGGAGATCATGCGAGTGTTTGGTGAGACTCCTGCTCGCAGCATGGTAGTCAAGAGCCCAAGATCGAGGTCAGACGTTTGGCTATGGCTTGAAACGACTTGGCCACTAATCAGACTCTTGAAACTAAGCCCTGTGGAACAGATCAACTCCTCAAGATCAATCTTCGTGAACAGTGTTCTTGTTTCCTTGGTAAAGGGAATATAGATAGTCCTTGGCCTGATGTAGTTCAGAAAGCTGTCACATTTCTCATGGAGGAAGAAATCGAGCCATTCCAGATTCGTATCCGATACCATAGTTTAAATCTCAACATGTGCCCTGATTCGGCGCTCTGAGAGAAGACGAGACCTGTCTCGTGGCGCAACACTAGAATTGAGAGAGGAAAGGCTGGTGCGTAGCCATGAGTCGCTTTTCAGAGGAGTACACTGAGGTTTGCTATAGGGTCCTAATCTGATGTGACAAGTGCTGCAGTCCTCAGCCGTACATTGTAAATCACAGCACATAATGTATGAGCGAAATGATTTGAAGATAGCCACACTGCCCAGCAGGAGAGCCAGTTCAGGATCGAAGTCGAATCCGGCAGATGCCCTGATTTGTTCAGCGACTGACTGAGTCTTCACGAAATCGGCGACGGTCTTATGCAGAAACTTGATAGAGGGAGTACATTTCTCATAACTGAACTTTTCCTCGGTGACTGTGACCAGGTCAGTGCACTGTGCTGTTATTTGCCGTCTTTGTTGTTCGACGACATCATGAAAGGTCTGATTGACGGAGGACTCCTGAAAATATGCTTGAGAAGAGAAGGTGAAGCCGGGTTCCGTGTACTCGCGTTGAGGGAAGTGAAGGAGGAGAACATAGATATTGCGGCCCAGGTTCAGCATCTCAAGACCCCGAGCAGTTCGCATCCCATAAACTGAGTCCAAGTGAGTGGATGTGGCGTGAAAATATTCCTCTAGATCGCCTGGGAGCTCATTGATGCGACTGCAAAGAAGCAGAGTACTAAATGAAATTTGTATTAATATGTATTGTATTATATTTTTTTCCGGGCCAATTTTATGCATTGTATTTTATTTTGTATTCAACTTATATTTTTGCTTTAAACACGTATAAATACAAAAAATTATATATTTTTCAAATAAATTTCTTTTTTTATTTTATTCCTTAAATTATAAATTTTTCCTGAAAAAGCAGTATTAAT
>JAGKQA010000153.1:0-90648 GCA_022609195.1 Plenodomus libanotidis | reverse complement strand
TATTTAAAAAGGTTATTTAATTGAAAAATTAAAAGATTGAAATAAGTAAGTAAATAAGTAAATAAGTAAATAAATTAAAGTATTAAATAAATATATATTGAAAAGGTATTAACTGGTAGGGTGTAGGCTACCAGGGAGGAATTAGTGCATACGCCTGGTTGTAGATGTAGCAAAATTTCGCAGGAATGACAAGCTGGCTTCCAGGCCACCGTAGTTTCGGGAGATGGTCCTGTCGTGTATGTGGGTCGGGGGCCCGTTCTCCATGTACTCAGGAATAGGCACTGGTAGAAACACATGAGATCATAGTGGGACCGCATTACCTCCCCTCATACAGCCCAGGACTTGGTAAGGCTTGAGAGTGGGGAGTAGGGAATGCGTGAAATCACAGCACGTTGTGATCGACTGTCTAGCACTGTGCATGATGCTGCTCTGTCCAACGTAGCTGCAACAGGCATTGAACATGGCTTGGAAGAGGACTACTGCCGTAAATTTTGCAAATGTGGGTACGTACGCACCCCAACTCTCGGGAATTAAAGCACAGCTACATGACCCATGAACGGCGAAACACTCATTTGGAGCAGTCAACCGAACTAGTGCAGCCTCCCGGTCGCAGAGCCGCAGCTGGCTCCTTCGCTTCGTCGTCGTCGTGGAGGGATTGTGGAGCCCAGGGGTCTCGATGATACAGCGGATCCTCGGGAGATAGGCAGACGATCGCAAAGCTTGGCAGGGGACCTCGTTAAGCTTGTTTTGCTCTCAGCCTCTATCCAGCATGCATACATAAGACAATGGCACAGTGCCCAGAGTGTGATGGCCCAGTCCGCATGTTTACTGCGGTACAGCACTTCTATGCTTTTTGGTAAGTGCGTGTCGGAGGATTTGAGACGAGTTGCGCTGATAATCCTGGAAGACCCCGGGTACTCCAGGAAATCAAATTCGTGTTTCGTAAGGCACTATTTGAGATCGATTGTCATTGCGGGAGATGGCCCGTCAGGTGAAAATTATGCAGCCCGTCTGGGACGAAGATGCACTGGAAGATCAGTGTGTATCGCTTTACACGGCGAAGATGTGCTGTCATTCAACGATCGTGGTGTCTTTGTTGGGTGCAAGGAGCCTACCGATCTACCTAGGTACGCAGCAGTGGATCATAAGATGATCACAGTCCTAGAATATGGCAAACAGCACCATTTCCCATAATCAAAGCAGTCAATAATGTAAACGTCAGCTCGTCGTGTACCGGCAACCTTTCTAGCCGAAAGCCTGGGGAAGGCGTTTCACATACCAGACTATTTGATCTGAGGAGCTGGGAGGGTTCTAAGTTGCCGTCTGGTTTCGCCTATGATTTGGGACGAGTTGAAATTGTGACTGCATTGCGGTAGGTAGATGCTCAATTTTGCGTTGTTATACCTTCGCGATGTCGTAACCTGGTACTCAAGGCTGGCGAAAGGCTTCTTGTGGTGATGTGCCATGACCAGGCTGATCATATCACCAAATGCCAGTGTTCAGGACTCACCTATTCCTGCCTCTAGGAGAGGTGAGAGATGTCTTGTGTTTTTCAGTGCGTTTCTCAATGGAGATGTACTGTGCGTATGAGGCTCGTCCGCTGTTTCGTCTTCGTACACCTTCCATCCATGATACCCTGTACATAGCAGCAAGCCACGAAGTCGAAATCGTCTTCGCCGCCCCCCTTTTTAGGTCTCACAGTGAAAGGATAAATGCCACCATCGAAAACCCATAGCTCGTCCCCGAACTTTGTATCCAAGTGTCCTATTCCCATTAAGCCCTGCCTCGTCACAAAGAAAGCCTGATTGCAGACTTGGGAGAACAGGTCCTCACTAATCCACCATGCAGTGTCTCGTGCGCCCGTTTTCAGATACTCAGTGACCTTCTCCAAGTCGTCCTTGTTCGGCTCTCTTTCTATCTGTGTGGTAGTTAGTCCCCAAACATCTCTAAAGTATGGACTTCAGAGACTCACCGTCCAGCTCCAACCCCGTACGAGCCCACCCAGTAGAAGCCGGCAGAAGTTCTCGTTGAGTTGATCGTCGTGAAAATCTATCTTATCACGAATGTAGTAGTTTCGCGCATTGATCATCCAGCTCGACAATGTCTCAACGATGGCTCTATCCTCAGGAACCCAGGCGTCCTTATGCTTTGCGAACAACATCCTCGTGCCAATGAATTCCACAGCATCCACCATCACGCCCGTAAGTCCCAGTATCTGCATATTCCACTCTGGAACCATAGCCGCCTCCAGCAGCGCTTTCTTGTCCAACGGGCGCCCGGAACACGCGTCGAACTCATCCCAGGTGATGTGGCGGTAATAAGGGTCGGCTGCGTAGTATGGATTCATGCTCAGCAAATTGATCGCCCACCGCGGTAAGTCGGCCACGGGCATCGCAGCGTCACCTTGCAGCTCCATTGTCAAAATCTTCAGGGACTGTGTGCCCAGTATTAGATCTATCGTGAAAGCGCTGTATACTTGAGCCATTGGTGTGCTGTAGTTGCATTGGTCGTGTCGATCAGGTCGATCTCGTCGCGAGGCATCAGACCTTGCATGGCGAAAATTTTGTCGCGTGGGTTCGTCGCTTGACGTGGCAGCCACATGCGTATTGCGTCCAAAGCATCCGGGTCGCCTATCCGAAAATTAAGCCATACTGAGCGTGCCGAATTAGCATTGCAGCGAGATCTCATTTGAGGGTTTTTCTCTTTCTTGTGCCCAGCTGAAGGAATCAAGACTGATAACCCAACATGACATGCAATTCGATGGGCTTCAGGTCGAGCTCAAATTGGTCAACGAGAAAAGGCACGAGCTTGGAGATGAGCTCACCAACTTCAGGCAAGAGCATGCTGAGATCCTCGAAAATACACTCTCGCAGTCGCGCATTCAGTCGATCGGCAGCTGCTGAACACGCAGCCTTCTGCCAGTTTTTTTTACAAATACTGTGAGTCCGTCTTCTCACGAGAACTCCAGCTGGCTCCATATAATCCTCTTCCGTTGCGGTAGCTTAGCCTCTTGCACAGTCCTGCGAGACAACTCTGGTTAGCATCACGGAGCCAATCCACGCCGAAAAGCTCCTGAAGAATAAAACAAGAGTTTGTGTGAGGCTGCGTAAAGACATGGAGCGTCTTAAGAGGCGCAAAACCCCAAACACTAGATCAATGAAGGGCCTGGATTGTTTGTATAAATTCTCAGAATGTCGTTAGTGAGCTGTGCCGAGATAAAACTTTCCAAATCCTCCAGCAAGACACTTGTCGGGGCTTCTCATCCTATCTCGACCAAGCAGCAATTCAGTATGGGGAGTGAAAGCTAGCCACATGCGCGTCCACTAACGACACGTCAGGTGGGATCTCGTCAAGCCAGATATTGCGTATCGAGCAATTCGAATGAAGTTGACGCATCAGCCGTACCTGCGCGGCATTCTCGACATTGTCGTTCTGATTGATGCACAGCTGGTCGATCCATATCGTACGGCGGCCCTCCGCGCGCCGCAGCCGCAGCAGCGCATGGTGCAGGTTCTGTGTGACGCCGATGCGCGCGCCGACGCCGACGTCCACGGAAACCTTGGGCTCGGTTTCACCCCAGCGGTAAGAGAACGTCTCGTACGAGGGCAGGTCGTGCGGTGCATGTTGGTCCTCGATTTGACTACATGATGTACGTCGGTGCTCCATTTACCCCTTGAATGATTGGAATTGGCGAGTCCGGATATGACGATTCCTCTCAAGCCTGACATACGACCGGCGCGTACAGATATAGTCCAATGTGTGAGGTAAATACCTCATGCTCGTCCTTCAAGAGGACGCACACGCCTTGCAAGTGCCCAGGACCAGTGCAACAATGAGCCCTGCTGCACCGGCTGCATCTTTCGGAAGTTTGGTTGAGAGTGTCACTGACTTGCATCGAACAACCTCGCCTTAATCAAGACAGGGAAACGTGGATATCATGATCACATCAACTCAATTTTCTGCCTGTCGCTCAGGAGTGTGAGCGTATCACTATTGTGCAGGATTCAGAACCCTCGGCAAAATTTGGGTGGACGAGACACCGCCCACGAGTACAAGCTCGAGCACGTACCCAGAACGGAAAACAAATGGCTTTCAACCCGTCCTGACGAAGCGCTCGTTATGCCAACCTATCCTGTAACGCCAAAATTGATGGAAGAATACTTCCGAAAGAAAGCTGTACCACTCGAGGAACTCGTGTACGAGTGTCTCGCTCTGGAGGCCAAACATTGCTGAACGAACGTTGCTGGCCAAGCAAGTTGGCAGTCGCTTCCTACGGCGGACGTCTGAACGGTGACAACCACCGGACGCTGTTGACCCCATACTGGCGCTGCCGTCCTTCATTATCTACGCAGGCAAGCAAGCCTCTTGCTCTTTTCGATGCTTCTAAACAAAAAGAAATATTGACTGATCTGTTCGATCTCTTCGTGGTATCTCTTGACTCTTTGATGTCCCAATCTTCGACAATGCTGGTGCTGAGTTTCGAGAAAGACAAAGAAAAATGTACAGTCGCACCGCTGACCGAGAAAGCTGTCGTGCGCACGTGCGGCCGCATGGCTATGGTTGAAAGCTTTCATCGCTTGGCAACATGCTTCGGCCCACCAAATTTTGTAGGATCTTTTGAGTGTCGTTCTGATATGTTTCAAACCATGGTCCTACCGCGACAGGGTATCACATGCCGGAGATGGGCTTTGGAAGGTGTTTGCTGCGTATCAAGAAAGGACTTGGCATCTCCTCTGTATTCGGGTCCCAGACTGCCGGCTTCGAATTCTCATTGCTATTCAGAGCCCGACCGCCCGCGCGAGCCTGTGTGAGCTCCACGAGAGTGCGGCCTCTGATGTTTCCGACCTTGCTGACTAGACCGCTGCCGCTGCTAGGAGGGCCTGTCATGGAGGTCTTGCGGCACAACCCATTTCTCGCGGACGAGTCACTTCCAGTGCCAGACAAGTTCGAAAATGAAGGAATCTTGGACAGCTGGCGGTTGGGGGAGCTACGCTCACGGAGAATGCCAGGAGATAGCATTTGAAGGTCGGAGCTGACATGGGGAAGGCCAATAGTAGTTCGACTTGGGGCCGGCAGCGACGGCTTGTTCTTCAGCAGGCTCTCCGTCGGTGCAGTGTTCGTGTGTGCGAGGCCTGGTCGGGAGGCGTTCAGGACTTTCTTAACCTTGCGTGTGGGAGAAGGCGACGTCGGAACCTCGTCGGACTCATCCTCGGGGTCGGTATCGAAGTCGTCGGGGATATCGGGGACCTTACGCCACTGGTCCGTGGCGAAGATGTTTGCTTGGTGGACGAAAGGACCCTTGCCACCATTCTTTCGGCGAGGTGAGAGCGAGAGAGACGCGAGGGCGCAAGGTGAGGGCGAGAACTTATCAACGTCCATGGGCGTACCCATGGGGCCAGCGTACATGGTCTGAGCGCGAACGAAGGGTGTCCTCACTCCCTTCTTCACATCGTCTTTTGGAGTGTCGGGCGCACGCGAGTACTCTGTCATGTCGGTCTCTGCCGTCACAGCGCTCTGGGTGCTGCCCGCACCGATCGACGAGTTAGGAAACTCGGATTTCGATGATGAGTTGAAATCCATGCGCTCTTCCGCCTCAAAGGCGGCCATCCGTTTCTGCAGACGCAACTCGACCTGCACACGGCTCTGCACCTCTTCTTCAAATTTGCCCTGGAGCTGCTCCATCTCAAGGCTGAGCATCCGATCGATCTCCAAGCGGGCTTTGACCTCCCACTCGCGTCGAAGCGAGGCATCGATCTCTTGTCTGATTGAGGCCTTGTCGGCGTCGAGCTTATGCACCCGCTTCTCGAGCTCACGCATACGTCGAGCGAGTGAGTCTTCCCTCTTCTGCACTGATGCCTCGCGTTTCAGCAGCACACGGCCTAGCTCGACAACCTCTCTCTCCTTTCGCATCAGCCTGACAACGGGCAAGTTGAGCAAGGCGGCTGTGTCGGGTCTGCGATCCGGATTGACTCGCAGGCAGTCCCGGATGACCGCACTGAGCTCTTGAGAGTACATTTCCGGCAATGGAGAGATCTTGCCCTCTTTGATCTTTTGAACGAGCTGATAATGAGACTTGGCGTTGAAAGGGGGCTCCCTCGTGCAGAGCTCGTATATTATGCAGCCCAGCGACCAGATGTCTGACTTGAGGGTATAGGTTTCGGCCGCGCAGATCTCGGGCGACATGTAGAATGGAGTCCCTACGTACGTGGACGCGAATTGTTGGGAGGTGAGCACCTTGGAGAGACCGAAATCGCCAAGCTTGACAGAGTTGTCTTCGCCGAGGAAGACTACAGGGTATGTTAGCGAATCATCCTAAGCAGCTGCCGCTCCAGGTTGCAACATACTATTCTCGGGCTTGAGATCACGATGCAGAATGGTCATGCCCCCGGCAGGCGTCTGGGGCCTCGCAGTAGGGCCCAGTCCCATGACATCTTTGCCAACTTCGGGTGGGTCAATCCCGTAGTGACAGCGATATAGAGCAGTTACAAGCTGGGAGAAGATACTCCAAACAAAGGACTCCTCGGCGTACTCGTTCTTGTGCTTGAGATTTTGAATAACACGACCCAAGTCGCCATTTCCGCAGTATTCCATGTAGATGTAGAGATCCTGGGAGGACTTGAGGTGGTCGCGGTGGTAGTAGCCAACGATATTGGGGTGTCGAAGCGAGGAAAGGATGGTGAATTCAGCATGTAGCTGCTCGCGCTCCTTCTGTGACATCTTGAGATAGCTGACCTCCTTGCGGCAGACGATAGTGTTGTCCACCTTGCGGCGGACCTTGCGAATGATGCCAAAGGAGCCATGACCTGCAGTATAAACCATCAGTATCATCATCATATGGGTAGGATGATGGAAGGGCAGCTGGCAGAGCACCCTGGTGGCGATACCATGGACAGAAGGAGGCATTTTGAGCTTACCAATCTTCTCTAGGACCTCATAGTCACTGCTGCTGTCCGACGACATGTTGGAATGTTGGAAAGGCGGCTAGCAGACAATGGAAGAAGAAAGAGGATAAGAAGCAATGACCCATACAGCTGAAGAGAGCAATGAAACAATTGGAAGATATGTGCACCTGTTGGGGTTAGTAAGGCGACGCTGCAAGCAGCAGGTAGCACAATTGTAGGAGAGGAGATTGGCGATGTTGTTTGTGAGAGTATGATGAAGCTTTTCGTAGAGTTTCGCTTTGCAACTTGGAGGACTTGGATCCACCCATGTCAATGTTTGAGTCCGTTGGAAGGGCAACCGCGACGGGCAAGAACAGGGATATGACACCTGCCCAAGACATGCTCAGCCGGCCGTGACGGCATTGCCACTCGGGTCACCCCGGGTTCCGGACTTACGCCACACACGCTGCCATTCCTTAACTCCGACGACATCTCAAGTCCTAGTGGGAGACCTATCTGTGCATGACGACGTTGAAACTTGTGGTTTTGAGTTCGAAGGAGGCGATGTGGTGATACACGTTCTGTCTTCCTCAACATGGCATCAATAATGCGAAAACATGAGCTTGAGGCCAAACTCAAAGATGAGCACTTGCTCATCGCAAGCGGCGTTCTTCGTGATGAGAATCCCCTCGAGCAGTCCTCGGATTTCACCCATTTCCTGCAAGCCTGCCGTAAAGGAGATCTGAAGACATGTCAAGAGCTCATGAATGCCGGCGTCAATATCAACGGCAAAGATCGCTTCGACTACACGCCTTTGATTATCGTGAGTACCCGCAAGCACCGGCCTGCTGTCGGTCGACATATCATTCAGGATCTGATTCGTTCATGGTAGGCTAGTCTATGTGGTCATTTTGAGCTTGTTCAAGTACTCCTCGAAGCAGGTAAGTAAGTGCTGAGTGGACGTGCTACGCCGCAGGGGACTGACACTCGGTGCAGGCGCACTTGCAGAGAGGAACACGTTCCAGGGCGAGAGAGCAGTTTACAACGCCTTGAACGACAAAATAAGGAACCTGCTTCTGTCCTACGATTATTCCAAGTCCACAGATCCGCTACAGCCATGGTCGTCACACATCACATCATTGTTGACCAGGCAGATACCGAAAACAGCCGACATCACTCTCACGTCTGGGACTAATGAACTACATCTGCACAAATTCCTCTTGTCGTCGAGGACGCCATACTTCCGAAAGAAGCTGATGGATTCTCCGGAAACAAAGCACTGGAAAGTGTCACAAGCCATACCTGATGAGGCGTTCCGCCTCGTAGCGCGATATCTCTACCTGGGCGAGCTCCCACGAGACGTGGTCGACCCGCGTAGCTCAACAAGTGAAGAGGAGATCTTCAAGGGCATCGACAAACTCAGCAAGCAGCTGGAAGTCGAGAAGCTTTGGGGTGCTATGCTATCTCTGGACGATAGACGGCTAGCTCGCCAACGGTACCAGGATGAGGTCGAGCGGGCACAAGTGCAGGTGGAGGCTTTCTTCCAGGAAAATATCCTGGGACACAAGATGGTCGTTGACACGCGCAAGGTTAACGATATCAAATGGCAGCGTGACAATTCCATTTTTGCAGATTGTCTATTGCGAGCAGATGAGTACGAAGTCGACGACGAAACGGAAGGTGATGAGCAAGAACCCGCACTGATCAGACCTAATGGAATACCTATTGGTTCTGCCTATGAATCAGCGTCTGCCAGCAACAATTCGAGGAAGCTCAGGAAATCGGTGGTGTATCCGGTTCACAGGGCTATGCTGATCAGATCACCGTACTTCGAAGCCATGTTCTCGAGCGAGTTCCTCGAAGCACAACAAGCCGACCAGCTACACATTGTCAAGATCGACTGTACACCCGAAATATTGGAGATCATCCTAACCTTCATGTATACGGAGAAGGCCGAGGTTCCGCTTGAGCTTGCGTTGGAACTGCTGTACGCCGCGGATATGCTTCTCATGGACAAGCTCAAGACGAAGGCTGCTGTCGCGATCAGCACCCTGGGCAGCACGGCTACCACTACCCTTGTTGACAAGACGCCCACCGACAAACCTGATGCCGAGCTGCTGGAGATGGAGCCCATCAACGTCTACGATGTGATGCACGCAGCTTGGGACCTTCGTGTACAGCGTCTCGAAGAATTCTGTGCGCGCTACTTGGCGTACAGGCTAGAGGACTACATAGATGAAGCGGAATTTGCAGACCTCATTCAGGAGTCTGCTTCGAAGATCAAGAAGCGGCAAGAAACGGATACCATCGAGCTATTAGACGATATTCGGTATTACTTGTCCGAGCGATTCCGTCTGCGCTTCGAGGATGCTGGCCTGGACGAGATGTTGGATGAAGAGGGCGAGATCAATGCTGAGGCTGTTGAAGACCTCTCAGCACGGCTAGAAGCCAGCGGAGACGGCACCACCAAGGCTGCCGACCAGTCGGCTCAAGCAATAGAAGCCAGCGAGTCCTTCCAATCCTTGGTTGGTCAGACAACAGGTGTCGTGCGCACGCTGGAAGGAGGAGAGGTCACAGACGAGTTCGACCTTGACGCTCAGAACTACCAGATCCTCTTGAGAAAGATCGACAATATGTTAGAGGAGCTCAAGCTCGACGCATAGACATAGACGATATGTTGGCGCAGAAATTGAGTACACGAACACCTATTTGAGGCGTGAACAATGTCGATATAAGTCTCAGGCGTATGTTCGGGTGGATGCCACGTCTGAACTTCCTGAATTGACACCTGAAAAGAAGCTGACAACAGTGGCTGCCTTTAACGCCCCATTCTCAAAGCTGCGGTCTTGACTATTTACCTTGGCGTCATTGTCTGACAGGATTGAGATCAATTCCTTCAAGTTTGATGGACACATGTTTCTACGCAACAATACTATTTCAGTATGTACAAGAGCTCCACGGTACCTAGAGTCCATACCAAATTATCTTGCTCCACCTCTTCATCACCATACAGATGACCGCCTCCCACTCATCGACCTTGAGAAGCTGTGACAATTATGTGACATACAAGAAGTCTGGCTTATTGTCTCCCATGATGTGAAGCTCCTCTTCGGTTTTGCCTTCGATGATATGATCTCTTTGGCCAGCTCTGCGCAGCTTGTTCTCCCGCTCAAGCATGAAGTGTGTGAATAGACTCCCGCCAGTGAGGAACAAGGCGATATATGCAACCACGACAGCGTGCCCAGGACGATAGTTTGGCTGTGCAGGATATTTAGTTAGCCATCACACGCTCATGCTAGGTCAGGTCATCGAGCATCACTCACCGCATCGCGACTCCGATAAATGTTTGAGGACATGACACCATTCAAATTTCCCCATCCGATCACGATACCAAGAGTGACGCCACGTTTATACACGCCCTCCGTGTTGTTAGCCGTCCACACGATCGTGTTCGCAATGCAAGGGTAAATGCCTAGTGCTCCGAGGAAAGTGGCCGCATACTTCAGCCCTGGGATGGTAGTACCCGTGAGCAGGCAGAAACCCAAGACACCAAATAGAGATACGCAGATGTTGCACCAGCCTCGGCGCCGACTCTTGTCTGCGTACCACCCTATCAGCACAGTCAAGGCGGCGCCACAGGCATAGGGAGGGACGCTGAGCAAGTTGGCGTTGGTCGCGCTGTATCCAAGCTCCCGGATGATGGACGGCAGGAATAGAGAGAAGGCGTAGAGAGCACCGTCTGCTCCCATATATATCACGGCGAAGGCGTATGTCTTCCAGTCTTTGAGCGAGGCGTAAGCATAAGCCATCTTGAAGTCCTCGTGGTTGGCCGAGGCCTGGTTGTCCATCATCAGGCGGCGAATGACGCGGCGGCGATCATCAGGGGTAAGAAAACTAAAGCAGGCGCTCCCCTCGAATTAGTATGCAGCACCTGTTTGTGTCTCACAGACTGGTGGAGTGGCGCACGTTGCCTCGTCAGGGAAATCATACACGAGCCACCAGCACGCGATGCCGATGAACACAGTTATTATTCCCTCCAGAATGAAGATCCAAGCCCACCCAGGATGGTTCCCGACGCCGTCCATCTGCGCAATGCCCGCTGCCAGAAGGCCTCCGAAAGATCCAGCTAGGGCGGCAGCGGAGAAGAAGATAGCGCAACGGATGCCGAACTCTGAACGTTTGTACCAACATGAGAGGTAGTAGTTCACCCCTGGGAACAGACCGGCCTCCGTGACACCAAGGAAAAACCTAGCCGTGGCAAGCCCGCCAAAATTGGTTACCAGGCCCATGGACGTCAAACAGACGCCCCAGAGGACCATGCTGATGGTGATGAAGACGCTGGGCTTGAAACGCTTGAGTAGCGCGTTGGTGATAGGCTCACAGAGAGCGTAGGAGATGAAGAATATGGACAATGCGGCGTTATATGTACCATCCGTCAGGTTGAGGTCCTCGTACATGCCCGCGATTCTAGCATTTCCGATGTTGGTACGGTCAAGGAACGACACGAGGTACAAGAAGCTCAACTGTTCTTGATCGGTTAGGAATTCATTTCACAGCAAGTTTCGGGATCGATAGGAGGAACTCGTTGGAGGTACCAACCCAAGGAATCAGCTTCAGGTCGAGCACCCGCAGCAGCCGCTTGTCCTGAGATCGATGTCAGCAAACGCGTCGTACCCGGGTTTATGTATTTAAATAAATACATACCTCTGCTTCCCTTTCCTCGTCTGTTTTCCCGGCGTCAGGGTCATCAGGCAGACCTTGCCAATCATTTTGCTCGATAGACACTTCTCTCTCCAAGTCTTTCTCTTCACTGGTAGGTGGGTTTATAGACGGCCTGTCTCGAGCCTCGAAATTCGACTCGCTCGCCATGACGAACGGCTGTGCTGAAAGTTTTCATCAGTCGGAAAATTGCCCGACAACGTCAGTCATCGTTTGTGATTAATTATGGGAACTAGATGCCTGTTATATTGGAGGAATGTTTTCTATGTACCCGTGCTCCAATGCCGGTGAAATCTCGGGTTGCAACCATCACCAAACGAAATACATCATAAGGTTGTAGATAGCATGTCTTGGTGGCCTTAGCAGTCTTGGAGTGTGTGGGGAGGAGGGGATGTACTCCGTTTGTCCGCGCAGAGCGCCGCATGCGCCCACAAGCTGACAACGAACTTATGTTTTTCGTCCGGTCAGCGGGCGGGGTACCAACTCATCGAAGCATTTTCCCATGCAGGTTCAAAAGCTGTGCTGCGTACCTTTTGGAACGAACGACAGTCTGGTTTCACTGTGTTGTAGGTATGAAG
This sequence comes from Plenodomus libanotidis, assembly GCA_022609195.1. Lineage (NCBI taxonomy): Eukaryota > Fungi > Ascomycota > Dothideomycetes > Pleosporales > Leptosphaeriaceae > Plenodomus > Plenodomus libanotidis. The sequence goes on along the minus strand of JAGKQA010000153.1, from coordinate 78,470 downwards.
CATCGGTGACTTACGTATGTCCAGCCGGTCACCAGAATGTTGTTGGAGCAACGAGGTGGTCAAGTGTCGCCAGCCGTGGTGCCCTTTGACGAGTTCAGAAGATTGATCCACGTGCCTGAGTCAAATGGCTGCGAGACGCTACTCACAAATTTGATTGGCTTAATGGGGAGTATCCGTTAGTGTATCCACCGTATCAATCGCGATTGTATATACACGTCTTCCAAACAAAGAGGCTTGGGCACTGGCGTTCTCCACCTCTTGTTTACCATGCTAACCTTGTGTGATTTGTGTGACGAGGTGATTTTGTAAGCACGGGCGGCCCCTGTGTGGCACTGACGGCTCTGATCAAGTGAACTGACTGTGGGTGCAGGGAGATATGCCGCAGTCGGCGACAATGCAGCAGATAACCTCTCAGAATGCCTAATTGACCGGACCTCGCTGCCTTGGCTCTCTCATGCAGGCGGCTGAGAACTGTGGCGGAAAATGCCCTGTACAAGTACGCCAGGGATTTCGGCAAATCTTCAGCTGTTCAATGAGCAACAAAAAACGCCCGGGGCGACACTGCAACTCTTGACAAAGCTTCTGAAAAAACATCAACTGAATATTCACGATCGACTGAGCTTCTACGAGGCAAAGTCAGTCTCCCTGTAAAAGCTACGCAGTCCACTACACATTGCTGTGGACAGCGATAATTGCCCGGCAGTGACCTGGCTGCTGAAGCATGGCGCCAACCTCACTCAGCAAGTTCAATGCTATTCTCGCTCGTGCATTTGTTAACAGGTGAATTGGTACCCAACGCGCGGCTGCTCGACTTCTTTCTTACACCCTGCACTCTGCCAGGGCCACATATCTACAGCCCAGGTTCTGACCATGCGAGCGGCCACACTCGAGTATAGTCGGACTGTGCCGGAAGAGCTTCGCAACACTCATCACGCGAAGACTAATGCTCTTGTGGAAGCATCTATCTACGAACTAGACACAATTGTGGAAATGTTGGTCAAGCAGCAAGGATCCGCACAAGTCGTACGATGACGATTTCCAAGACGCACTGTCTTGCCGCTGGAGCTCCAGTGAAGTGCAGAATGTTAGGCTGGGACTGGCAAATTGGCGAGGCAGATTTTGTGGAAGCCACCAAGAAGATAAGACTTCGTCTACAGCACGGCAGCCGACTCGACGAGCCATTCGAGCTGGAGAAGCTTGAGATGGACGAGCCTGCAACTTTCCTCCGAGTGACAGCTGACACATTAGGCCGTAACGAATAGTCGCGGGTGCCATTCAGCCTAGATATTGCCTCGCGCGAGTTTTTGGTATTTTCGTCTGACAGAAGTCTTACCAAGGATCGTCTTGGATGAAGTATTCGAATTAAGGCTCGCCCAATGCAAGTCCAGTAATCTCGCCGGCATGCCGGTACGCAAGGAGGTAGGCGGGATCAACATACATCTCGCCTTGAGCGTCTCGTGCAGATTTTTACGGGAATGCAAGCACGCGTGTAGTGTGACGCCGCTGCGGATTGAGCTCTGGCATGGATGTCTTGCAGCCTGTCCGAAGCACGGGAGTAAAGGAAGTTACCTTGGTGAATTGATAGGATCTCGTCGCGACGTGCTTGGGGATCGAAAATGCTACGTTGACAGCTAGCGCCATCTTTCGACAGACGACATGTGATGCTGCCGAACACGTCGTCTGAATAATGGGCAGAACGCTCTCAACAGAGGCTGTGTGCACAGGTACCATGTTCTTTCAGAAATCTCGCATGAGCAGGTGGAAATAAAGGTGAAGGAGGGCGAACAGCCATCCCTCTCTCCCTCGAAACATCCTGGCTGTCGACCGTGACGCGGATACGCGACAGTTCTCCAAACAATTTGAGGGAGTAGGCTGGTGCAACAGAGCGACTGTCTCCCCGGGTCACGATGAAGAAGCAGAGTTCGTGTTTCTTAAGTCATCTACCAGGAGTCTCCGTGTAAGAGCTGTACCAAAAAGTAGTTGTATGGTGCAGTGGGTGGCCCAGATAGACAATACCCAAATATTCAATATTTTTATTCGGTTCGCAACTTTTTTGGTAATGTTTATAACATATAATATACAACATTATATATTCAAGTTTATTATAAATAAGGTGTTACTTTGTGGTATTACTGGCGCAAATATTTATATAATTTGGGCTTATTTGCCGCCAATTCCTAATTATATAATATAACGTTAGCCCCGTGTAATATTCAATGAATGTAATGATCCCACTAAATACCCGTGAGTAAATAGCAAGTGTCAGAGGTTTTATGTTATCAATATGGTAGTAGAGGTGACAGGTGCAATACTGAGAACGTTTCTTTCGTGCGAGTGCTGATCATTAGCCGTTAGGCTATTCAGGTGTATAGACTGAATACTTAGATTGACAACTGAAGAGCTATGAAGGAATACTATCTATCTGGTGCTAACCGTGTCCTTATATCTTATGGCCTTCATACCATCTTCAGTGCTGGATCTGTTGACTATGTTGATAGGCAGCATAGGCGATCCCGCCTATGTTGCCTATGTTCCGATTCCACATAAGCACAACCCTAACCCTGGGTGGTTACCTAATCCGTGGATGACATAAGAGATGTTCCCCGCCTGATGTATTGGTTTTCGGGCTTCTGATGGCACAGCTGACCGCTGGCCTGTTCCTTGACCTGCTGTTGGTCCCTTGGGTCATAATAATGAAAAGCAAATAAAGCTAGGAAACTTATAGAATAAGTTAAATTGGGGGTTAGCTTGCGACATATCAAGTAATCAATAAATGAAATAATAAGTGGTGAGTTGTGTGGGAAGTTATTGCGATTAAAGTTATTGGGTGTGGTTGCGGAATTAAGTAGCAATTATCCCCCCCCCCCAACCAAAAAAAAAAAGCCAGCGATATGGCCCGTGCAGAAGGTGGACCCCTCCCTGGTCGTCACCATATGTACAATAAACAGAGATATACAATATGTTTTGGCGGTCCGAGTGTCATTGTATATGTGGGCCACCCACTGTATGTTTTCATTTTTCTGACTTGTTGCTAGGTGTGAAGTTCCCAGGGTCGGTGGTGGAGATGTTGGGAGGTTTGCCAATAACGTTGACAGGATTAGCAACAAGGGGACAACGAGGTGACGCAAGCAAAGGAGATTGAGGACCTCGCAGCCTGTCACTAATGCGTCGCCGCAAAATGCATCGCTAGATTGCCGGTTGTTGTGCAGTGTAACCCCCCGGATGCCTCCCACTTTCCGCCTGCGATAGCATCATTCTGTGCGAGACTGATTGCAAATACCATTATATGACTGGCTAAAGCAACAGTGTCTTCTTTTTGACAGGCGACTAGCCCACGGTCAATACACTGTTATTTGTGGGTTGGCAGTTCAACTTCCAAGTGGAAGAAGGAACAGGTCTCCACTATTCACTATTCGCTGTGCATCATCCCTTACTCAAGCTCCGGGTACGGCTCAAAAAGGGAGCTGTGAAAGACTGCTGACGACGACGATGGCGACGGGAGTACGAATCATAGATATGGATCGGCTATTCGACGATTTGCGTGGCTAAGGACGAGGATGCGAAGAAAGCACAAAAATCGTCCGTGGTCTCCCACTTCGAGGCATGGTATGACTAACCGACACACATCTCTATCTTTCCGCATCAACACCAGAAACGTCCTCGTTGCTACCACTCGAAAACTCTATCAGCTCGTGATAATGCAACTCTCTACTCTTGCTGTCGTGGCGGCTTTCGGACTGGTCGTGGCTCACCCAGGCCACTCCGTCGAGCAAGAGCTAGCCGAGCGCCAGGCTGGTCTTGCCAACTCTCCGAGGTCCTTGAACCACTGCGCAGCCAAGATCAAGGCCCGCGGTCTCGAGGCTAGGAACATACAGCGCCGTGCTGCTTTGGCGGCTTCACTCGGCAAGACCATCGCTGCTCGCGATGCCGACACGGTATTGGCAACGGACCACAGTGATCCCAACGGGTACACCCTTGCCACTGATGAGGCCACTCTCTTCTCGTCCAACAAGTCTTGTGTTCTGTCACCCATCGTTACTCAGGGCCCGTAAGTAACAACCTCGTGATCCTCTGTGACTTTTGGCTTGGACGTGAGCCACAGACCCTCGGGCTGAGAACTCGGAATATGCTGACACTCAAACCTCGATAGGTACTATGTTGAGGGCGAGCTCGTTCGTGAGAATATTGTGGAGGAACAGACGGGAGTAGCTCGTGAGTAACAAATGCTGTTTGTGTCGCCCCGGCACATTGTAGGAGTGCGTCTGGAAATACTAACTGGAGTTTGACAGTGCACCTCGAGACCCAGGTCTACGACTACAGCACCTGTGAGCCCGTTGTTGGTGCCTATGTTGAGATCTGGCACTGCAACAGCACTGGTGTCTATTCTGGCATCGTTGCTGGTGGTAACGGAGACAAGTCTGATACCTCGAACGCCGACAACACTTTCCTTCGTGGTGTTTCCGTGACGGACGATGAAGGTGTCGTGACTTTCGACACTCTGTTTCCTGGTCACTACCTCAGCCGTACAAACCAGTAAGTGCTGCCATGAGAATACCACTTCGCGTGGAAACACGCCACGCAGGTTCTGACCACGAGATGTACCGCTTCTGGAGTGAATGCTGATTCTTGGCAAACGTATAGCATTCACGCCATGGTGCACCTGAACGCCACTGCCCTTTCTAATGGCACACTATTTGACCTTCAGGCCTCAGCTGTCACTCAGATCTTCTTCGACCAGAGCCTCATCAATGCCGTCGAGGCCACCGGCGAATATGTTACCAACACACAGGAGATCACCACTAATGCGGAAGACTCCATCTTCCTTGGAGAGGCCAATGACGATACTGACCCAGTTGCATCGTACACGCTGCTGGGAGACGATGTCACGGATGGTCTTCTGGCGTGGCTTGCTTTTGGCATCGACTCTTCGGCTTCCACGACCATCAAGCCTGCTGCTGTCTACTATGGTTAAAATTTTGATGGCAATCCAGAATGTAGGCATTTGGCTGGGTCTCGAAGTGCACAAGCCTTGTGCAGGACAAGTTCGGCCTTTGGAAATTCGTTGCGGCCGGAATGAGACGTCTCAGAAGGATTCTCCAGTGGCTGCCCGGGTTTCATGCAGAATTTTACCTTCTGCTCTCAACACGATCAGCATTCTCTCTGTCAACTGTGGTCTACCAAACTACGTACCACGCTACCGAATGTCCCCTCGAGTCGTTCTGTGACTTGAGTCTGCGGATGCTTCCTGTCCTCCTAGAGAGAGACCTTCGACAAGCGAACGTAGCAATGTGTAGGCTCCCTGGCAAATTTCTGCACAACATTGTACCCACTCAAATCCTCTTAGCATTTCAAAAGCTTGAAGTGCCAAATGAGCAGGGTAAACTTCAAGTTCAACGCCTGAAGCGCCAGTCTCTTCCCAAAGCATCTCCGCGGCTTAAGGCCAAAGGCCAAAGTTGGGCCTGCGACCAAGTTGAAGATGAGGACGTCCTCATCTCTCTTCAGCCACCGTTCCGGCCAAAAGGCGCCAATAAGCGCATCGTCCCACTTGCCCGTAAGGTTCTTGTCTCGGCCTCTCGCTCACCAACACTCCGCTCCGAGTCGACGAGCGGCATGTTGGGCTCCAAATATCCAGCGCCGATGGCCATCAAAAAATACATCGGTTCCAGAAGGAATTTGGCGTCCAAGAACAATCGTGGTGATCTGCGCACGACGTACAACAAATGCAATGGTATTGGCATGCCGTAGAACTTCCTCGACGACCGCATCCAAATACGGAACATGTACGGTCGCGAGCTCTGTATAAGTTGGGCTGCGACTCCTATGTGCAGCGTCAGGTAGCGCAGCACGTAGCTCTGAAAGCAGCTTACCCTGCGCTTCTGGGTGGTCTGCCAATAATTTTACGTCCCACGCGGCCGTCGTCGAGCTTGAATCGTGGCCCGCCACCATGAAACCGAAGAACTCATCTGCAATACCACGCCGGCGGTACGCCGATGGCCGGGCTTCTTTCGAAGCAACGTCACGCTCACGTAGCAATACGCTGTGCAGCGTGCTGCGCGGATTTGAATCGTCGACGCCAGCCTCTATCCAGGCGGTACACTCCTCTGTTTTATCACGTATGTAGACATCTTTATTGGCAGTCGCTTTGCATACAATTAGGAACTTGCGAGTTACTCAGGACGTGAGGCGTGGTACGGGAGATAGCTGGGTATCTGTTACTGAATTGGCCAACGTTAGTACCGCGGAGAATATCTTGGGCACCTCAGCATTTCCCGGAAAGGGCATAATGACATCCATGTCGTGGAGCTTGTCCCTGGTGCTGGATAGCAGGGGATCATCAGGCTTCCACTCTTGTATCATTTGGAGACGCTGATAGATGTTGCTATCAGCTTCGTGGAGACCGAATGAGCTAGCAAAGATGCTGTCCAGCGCGAGGGATGCAATATCACCATGCGCAGCGAACGGTCGCTCTTGCGCCAGGTCACACTATGAGGTCGCCTCGTCAGCTGAAGTTTTGCCTTCGCAATGTTACGCATGAGTCGGACCTTGAGCTGCCACAATTTTATCATTGTGCTCATGGCCCTGTAGACTTCAGGGGCGGACACTCGAGAGATGAATATGGGCGCCATCAAGTGAGCAATGAGATTGCAGTTCCTTGTGAAGCATTCATCGATGGAAAGAAACTGTACATGTTGTTCCGATGACTCCTTAGCTTAGTCGTGGTTGTAAAATAGATGTAGGCTGAGCTTGCGAGACATGAAACGAAAGACAAGGTTTATGCATACCGGTAAGACGCCGTTGATCAGATCACCAAAGAAGCTAGCTCGGTCGAATTCTTTGGTGCGTCGCAGCAAAATATCCTGGCTTTCAAAAGGATCTGTGACCATTAATCACGGTAGAGCCACTGGTTTGATGGAAACCTGAACAGTAGGACTGTGGTCCCATGTAGTGAGGGACGTCAACCAGCACTGTTGTGGGTCGTCATTAGCATATTGATATACATGCCCTTTTTGGCACTTACAAAGATTCGCTTGGTCCTCATCACATAGCCCATCATCTCATGCACATCACCAAAGAGCTTCTTTGCTGCATCTTCATTGTAGGGAATGCCTTCGAGGGGTCTCGTGAGTGCTGCACGGTGTATCAGAAAGATCAGAGCAAGAACCAAGGACAGCACGGCCCCAAGGGACACAAACAAGTTATCTATAGCGGAACCGGAATCGCAAGGTATTGAACGTTGGACAATAGAGTTCACAGGAAGGAAGACGGTACGGCTGGGCGAAGAACAAGACGGCCGCGGATTGTGCGGAGACACTTAAGCAGTTTTAGGGATACCAGTAGGACCGTCTATCAGCAACAGGAGCCAAAGATGGAATGTTATATGGGTAAGTAGACACTTTCAAGTCAACCACGTTGTGGGAACTGAGTAGCATGCAGATCTGCGCAAGTCGTCTTCAAATTGTCAGGCTGACGCTGACAGTCAAGAGCTCAACGCTACGTGTAGCCTGCCTGTCGGATCACCACTCTGCACGGTGCAATGCGTTTCTCACTCAGCCCGTGAAGGGACCCGGATTTTTTACGAAAAAATGCGATTGCCGCACACATAACAAAACTGCGAATCAAGCTGCGGAAAACACAGCATATGGAGTCATTCACGTACCCTAGGTAGGCCCAGTGTACTGTGTAAGCTGACGGCACTCCTCTACACTAATCATGGCCATAGCGCATGTCAAGTTCGTCCTCCTCAACGTTTGCTGACTTGCATAGATCTGCACAGGGTTTATCTGTATAGCAGGGAACAAGCCATCCCACATAAGGTACTATTGTATAGACGGTACGGTAAAACATTAATCAGGACAGCATATGAAAATGAACAGCATTAGTTGGCGCAATCTTACACATGAGGCAAGGGAGGAAGAGAGCAGGGTATCCTCAATGGTAGTCGGCCAGGTCGTGTATACAGAGGTCCCTGCCAAAAGTCTTGAAGGAAGAATACAGGGGACTGCATCCAGAGGTGAATATCCTAGAAGTGATTGTTCCAGAGGCGGTATTACTGTGTAAAAGCAGTATTAGTTCATCCAGCATTGAAGAATTTGGGGGAAGGTTTGCAGAAGAGTGGAGCTGGTACAGCACTAAGTAGTCGAGGCTCTTGGCGGCGACGTCCGCAGTCACTTGTGAGGTGGGAAGAGGCGAGTCAGTCACAAATTCCGGACATTTATTGACCTCTAACAAACGCCGACATCTATCAACTGAGCTTCTGGTCCAGGGGTTTTATCTTGCTGGAAGGCGCCGAGCTTCGAAAGCTGTACCTGTTGGCGAAGAATAACCTCGGACAAATGCCTGCTGTGAGTTCTGACGTGAAGTTATGCTCTGACCTATTCAGCTGCACTCGGATGTAGCCTGTAGGCCTATGCGATCGATCCTCTCGTGAAGCATATGACAGCATGATACCATTCCATATCGCCCATGTCTGTATAGATTTCTTAGAGCTTGAAGCTCGGCTGAAGGGGGGGGGGCACAAGGGGCTCCTGAGGCCCACTTGCCCAGGTGACCTGCAAACAATTAGGAAATTGCACCGAACATTATACCTAGAACAAGCCTTGAGCCCTCTCTGATAAATTCCTTTACTCAAAACGTTAATTGTACCTGGATTCACCCTTGCAAATCCTCTCACCATCGGCTTCCATTCTTTTGGCCTACTATTCTAATCAATAACAACTATTGCCTTCCTAGTCACTCTTTTCTTTCGGGATGTTTATCAGGTGGTCGCCTTTGCAACTCCTTGGGCTAGCATCTTTGGTACATTATGGCGCTCTGGCCGAGATCGACCATACAAAAGCCCCGCTAAACTTGACAGAGGTTGAAGGCACACAGCTTTACTGGACATGGCGACCCATCTCTCACGTCACGCCTCTTTACGGGCGGATGCAAGACCCATGTATGCACTATACTGATACAGTCACTGGATCCTTTCACGTTGGATATCTCTGGAACGTGAACCCCCAAGGCGGGACTGCTTGCAAGACGGATGACCTTGTCACGTTCACCGACGTCAACGAAGGGGCCGCGCACTTTATCTCGCCCGGGGACACCAACGATCCTCTTGCTGTCTTCGACGGATCAGTAATTCCCAATGGAGTCGACGGATACCCCACATTGATGTATTCTGGAGTGCAGCACCTACCCATCACATGGTCGAGTATGTTTTTGTCCCACCACATCGCATATTCCAAGCCCACTTCAGAACACTGTGAAGTTTCAACAGAAACTCAGCCGCTTATACTTCCGACCTCATAGATCCGTGGTGTCTCGCTGACTAGAACATGCAGTGACATACACTGAGCACAGTGAAACCCAATCACTAGCCGTTAGTCGTGACGGGGGCAAAACATTTGAGAAACTAGACATAGACCCTATTATCCTGCAACCCACCACCGAGACAGAGCCCACGGCATTTCGTGACCCCTATTGGTTCCGCAGCTACCAGCTGGACACTCTTCTCGGTGGAAACAGCACCTGGTATGCGACCGTTGCGGGCGGCGTCAAAGGTTCCAACATCTCCGAAGTTGGCTGGGAGACAGATGCGGGACCAGGCCAATTTCTCTACAGGCAAAAGATGGCTGACGACTTTGAGAATTGGGAATACCTAGGACTGTGGTGGAAAGAAGCTGCCAACTCGACATTCTCTGATAACAAATTCTCAGTGGTCTGGGGCTTTAACCAGGAGGTCAGCAACCTTTGCAACTTGAACGACCAAGGTATCGACAACACCGATGGCGAGATGTTTATCACCCATGGGTCGGAGTGGGCAGATGAGTGGGATGGAATTGTGAGAGACTCGGCATCATGGGGTGGCGAATACCATCGGGACATGAACTGGGCCAGCGGAAACATCACGCTCGACAACAGCACCGGCAGCCCTAAATTCGAGCCAACAATGACATCTCGCTTGGACTGGGGCCGCGCTGCATACGCTGCAGCTGGACAGAATCTTACAGGCGGATCTCAGGCATCGCTTAAGAGTGGTATGAGCCAAGATCGCTGGGTTATGTTCGTCTGGATGACGGGAGACTTCTTCGGCACCGATGGCTTCTATCCTCCTACCGCGCAGAACTGGACAGGTGCTCTTGCCTATCCGCGTGAGCTTATGGTTGGCCATATTGACAAGGTCGTGGACAACGACCTGGCTCGCGAGGTGCCTGGTGCCTGGATCATTGAGAGCGAGGACAATGATGCCGGAACGGTCAGACTGAAAACACTCAAGCAGGTGATTGCGCGGGAGACTCTGTCGGCCTTGACGGATTCTACCAACACTACGGCGATCACTGAGCCAGGCCGAACAATCGTCGCTCCAGGCTTAACAGCGTTTGCCCAGTCGCCCTCTTCGCGATATCTCATTCTTACCGCGAATTTGACTTTCCCCAGCTCAGCTAGAGACACGGACTTTAGAGCAGGATTCGAAATTTTGGCCAATGATTACGAGAAGACGACACTCTGGTATCAGCTCTCCAACGACACCATCTACATCGATCGATCGGACTCGAGTGCGGCAGCTGCAACGACTGGGACTGGGTTTGACTTGCGTTTCGAGAAGGGTTTACTCCGGCTATTTGACATTCAGCAAGACAACGGCGAGGCAGTTGAAACGTTGCAGCTGACATTGACAGTGGACAACTCGCTCGTCGAAGTCCACGCCAATGATCGTTTTGCCTTGACATCATGGATCAGGTGAGTAGTCATTTTCATTTCGAGCACCAGATGCTCAAGCAACTTGAGCTGACATCAAATGCCAGACCATGGTACTCCAATGCCACCACCATCAGCTTTTACGTCGACGGCGAGGGCAACGTTACATACAGTGATGTGACCATACACGAAGGTCTCGTTACCGCATTTCCTAACAGAGGTAAGTTTTACGTAGAGATTGCTTGCGTCAATGGAAAAGAGCTGTGTGTCCTTGCGTGCTGGGTACCCACCTGAGCATAATTCGATGGGATTCATTGAGCATCAGAACAGCCAAGTGCCATCAATCAAACCACGACTCTTGGTTTTGGCGTCTACATTTGGAGCACGAGATGTTGGTTTTGCGTGTAGACTGACGATGATATTTACTTAGATTACAGCGGACTCATCAATTGCACGAGTAACTCGACTTGCGACTCCTCGTCGCCTGCAGTTGACGTACAAAGACCGTCTTTTGTTTGGTTGTTCGGAATAGGGGCAATGTGGTTTTTGTTGTAGCCAGCTTATTTATGTGTTCGGCCAGGTCTGTGTACGTCGTCCTTCTGTAGTCTGCCGCACCAAAAACCTGTGGAAATATAAGTAGTCTCAGGAACTCTGGCCAAAGTCATCGTCCCCCAAAGACAGAGCCAGGTATGCCAACACGGGTAGAGAAGCCAAAGCTTGAAACATGATCAGAGGCATGCAAGATTCTCGCTGAACTCTAGACTCGCTTTGACCTTCATAATTTGCTCTGTTGCGCAATTTGGAAGACGTCTAGCAATTCGTAGGCACTGTGCGCAAGTTGGACGGGCTGACCACCTTGCTCGAGTGGAATTCCCACACTGAGTCACGCTTCATGGCTTGCAGTCTGAATACAGCATGTTGAGAGATACGAAACGGGAGAGTATGAATGGTAATGGATTAATGTCAAATATATCTCTCCAAGAAAGTTAGGCTTCCCGAAATCCTTAGCCACCGTGGTTGTGAGGCGGCTTCACAGCGCCCGGAGTTGCGTCCGAGTACTCGGATAGTATCCTGAGGACTGGTAGTCTACAGGTTACTGGGTCGCTGTCTGTACTTTTTGTTTCTCCTCCTTGTGCATTCACCCGAGGGGGCCGACCCGAGCGAGGCTGGAATGAGCACACTGTCGATGACATGTCCCACACCATTTCGCAGCGCCACATTCGGGGCAATTACCGTCGCCTGATTGACAGAGATTGTACCGTTGTTCACGACCGTGACATTCTCGCCCCCAACAGTCGGCAGCAGGGTCGTACCCGTCGGAATAGACGGAGAGTAAAGGACGGCACCGCTCTCGACATGCAGAGTGAGCACCGACTGGAGTTGTTCCTGGGTCAGCGTGGCTGTCGTCTCCGCGATGGCTGCGAAGGCGTCGTTCGAAGGAATGAACACAGTCGCGTCGCCCAAAGTGTCGACAGTCTCAGCGAGCTCAGCCGCGACGAGCGCGTCGACGAGGTCAGAGAATCCAGCTGCTGAGGCCGTGGTCGAGGCGTTCCTTGGGACGGTTAGAACTGTATCAATCTTGTGAACTATGGCACCACCAGCGGCGATATCCTTCAAGATCGAGTTAATTACAGGCTTATCAGGCATATTTCAGGGTTTCGACTTACAGCCTGAGTGACGACCGAGGTTGCAAGAAGACCAGATGTCAGAGTCACCTCCCCTTCAACAAGCTGGGCTCCTAGAAATTGGCCGCCAGTCACTAGTGTGGCTGGCGATCCAGCGAAAACATTCTCAGAAGTGAGCAATGTCTGGACAAACTGAGGCGTAGCAGTGATGGCTGAAGCCGGAATAGAGGCTGGCACCACGTGGTAGGAGAGAATGGATGCAATGCCTTCAATGTCTGCGTTGGCAATTGCCTGTCCCTCCAGACCGTGCGCGTCGACGGCTGCGAAAGCATGGTTGGTAGGGGCAAAGACCGTAATGCCCGTTGCGGCGTTCAATGTGTCAGCCAGACCGGGCACCGCTGTGACAGCCCCGAGCAGAGTGCTTAGATCCGGGTCGGACTGCAATACAGTGACGAGGTCTTGTGCAGCAGTACCAGCCGCGAAGGCCAGTGCTGTGAAGGCTAGTGACAGACGCATAGTTGTGAATTTGTTCGGATTACAAGATAAGTGCGGAAATCTTAAGGCAGAGCAGATGATCCTGCATATTTCGGCAGTATTTTATAGAGTTGTGAGGGTAGGCAGATTCCATTAATTATGTAGTTGAGACTCACCCGCTTCACACCATCTACTTCAACATCAAAAAGACTAATTACTTTCAAGCTGTTGTGCTCGAGTGCCATTCCATGAAGCGCTGTGCCCGCAAAATATTGCTGACGATAATCGATGATTCAATGATCTTGAAATCGATCGGGGCTTGCGCAATGGGAAGCTCATCAATGTGACGGCCCAGGAAATTACTTTGTAAACAACTTCGCAGGTACGAGGTAAGATGGTCGCATGGCATGTTGGCTGTGGTCTTGGCTCAGCGCATGTTTTTTGAATTGTCAGTTTCATCCCCAGTCAAGCATTGCACGTTGAGTGAGAGGGCATTATAACGTACCCCTGACTAAAATTAAAGATCTGGACTAAGCGATGGCGCATTCAAGATCTAAAGTGCGACATTCAGGGCAGTCCAATACTAGGCCGATGGACTTTAGCCACCATGCTGAGCGTTGGGTCCCCCCGCGCGCTTGGCCCGGAAGCTTCTTTGAGTACTGTGGTATGGTTCCGCTCGGCCTTGAGCTGCACTACAAAGCCACCAATGAATATCTCACATTGCCCCATCGGGATATGTTGAGAATCGAGCTACAATCATCTTGGAGAATTGGAGACGTATGACGTTGACCCTATACCTAAACATCTGCGCCCTTGGCCATGGCTACTACTATAACAGGATGGCGTGTTATTAGATGAGGATTACATGAGTATTAGCAGGCTGTTGAAATCCTACGAGTTGTCAGGATGAGTTTATGTTTTTCGTCTGCTTTTGCATACAATTCCTTTCGAGCTTAGCTGATGTGGTACATGTACCTTAGGTGACCCGTCCCTCTTGAAAGTTATTAGCTGAGAAACCCAGCATCAGGACTGAGTATGACTTCGTCGCAGGGGCACGGCGAGGTAAGATGGAATGAATAATGGTGCACAGACCATCACAATGCCCGTTGTGGCGATTGCCAGTCTCTGTGTATTTCCTGGCAACTGATGACAAAGCTCTAGCTTCCATATAACACGGACCATACTCCGCAGTAGCTTAGGACTCAATGCCATCATCATGTGTGGCAGGTAGTCCAGGCAGAATGAAATTGTCATGGTCAAAATTGGCGGACCTAAGTCTTCCGCAAGTTTGCATTGGAGTGAAGGCTCCTCTTGTGTGCATCTAGGCAATCTAGTCTATGTGACCCTGCTCTGTTAACCACTTGATCCTTGAGCTATATGTCGACAGTAATAAGACTTCATGGGTCCTGGGTTACCAAGGCTATCTCATGGACATGCATAGTGTTTTTGGATGCTTGTGTAATTCTTTGGTGCATCCTGAGTAAATGTAGGTAGAATGGCCAGTAGGTTGACCTTTGTTTCTTATTACTTCAGTTGGTGTATTCTTCTGCTGAGCAGGCCTATAGTTCTCGGATATACACCTTATAGTAGCTTTGTAACATCAAGGCTTCCAGAATTAGACATTTGGAACCGCAGATCGACAAAGTGGCGCCACTAGTAAGTGGCAAAATGGAGGCATATGAGTAGTGGGACAACTGTCTGTGTACTGTTGTCAATCAGTGTGGGCTTCAGGAACATTGCCGTCATTCGTCTTGCTGGCTTTCAAGTTGTGGGACACCTGTAACAAGTGAAGACACTGACGGTCCCAAAGGAGTCTGGCAGTGTTTGGTATACCAAAAAAAATTGAAATCACGAGCCAGGCGATAGAATATAGCATGTGGATAATCACTATTTGCAACTAAGTTGAGTTACGTACTTTCGGCTCACCCTACATAGCTCACCGCCATTTCAACCACCCAGCTGAAGAAGAGAACAACTCACACAATTTTGATCCGATCAACTTCAAAACTTCAACACATCTTTATCATAACCTTATGAAGTCATATACGGAAAACCAGATCGTTGCAGTACTTGTGGCTATTCAAAATAGCACCTCAATCTGATAGGCCTCGAAAGAGTGGGCTATTCCTAATACTACACTTCGAGATCGGATTTCTGGACAACTACCACACAAAACTGCCCACCAATCAAGCCAGAGGTTTTCGATCGACCAAGAAGACTAACTAGCTAGTTGGGTATTTTCTCAGGCCAGTTTAGGCCTTCCACTAACCCATCAAGAATTACGAATCTTTGGGGAAAGAGTCCACCGGACTAAAGGGGACTCAACACAGCTCGGAAAGCATTAGATTACCTCTTTTCTAAAGAGAAATCCAAAGCTAAAGACCCAAAGCAGCTTCCGGATGGATTCAAAGAGAGTTAATGGGGCTCCTACTCAAGTAATTAAGTCTTAGTTCTCCTTCCTCGCACTTCCGGAGATCAAGCAGATTAAGCCTTCAAATAGGTGGAATATGGATGGAGCTGGTCTTATTAAAGGCCAAGGGGACAATCGAATAGTCCTTGGGAATGCTAAAACTAGTTCAGTTAAAAGAAAAGACTCTGGATCTCGCCTTTGGACTTCTTTTATTGAGTGCATTTCAGCTACCAGCAACTCTCTTCCTCCACTCGTTATTTTTAAGAGCAAATCAATACTACAAGAGTGGTTTGCTCTTCAACTCGAGTTAGATAAGGACTGGCCATTTAGAGTAACTGAAAATGCGTAGACTAATAATGCCACGGCACTTAAATGGCTTCAAAAGGTGTTTATTATAGGGACTCAACTAACAGACTCAACAGAGAGGCGACTACTTATCTTGGATGGTCACGGCAACCGCATTACTACGGACTTTATATGGGAATGCTATCAAAATAACATTCTGTTTTGTTATTTGCCCCCTCACACTTTCACATACTTCAACCTCTTAACCTGGGAGTCTTTTCTTCTCTCAAACGGTCGTATCGGAAAAGACTTAACCTGTAGATTGAGTGAACTGATGACAGTAGGCTGATGGGGGGTACCCCTGCCAGCATCACATGAGTCATCAGCGATAAGGCGATAAGGCCATCTACGTCACTTCTTCGGATTTGGCTATAGAGCCAAATCCTTCCCACAACAAACCCACAACCAATCGATCATTCACACCCCGTACAACCTCTGTCTGTACAAGTGATATATCATCCCCTGACGTACCCAACATAACCAACTATATTAATAGGAAGACTTAACAACTGCTGGAAAGAGGGATTTCCTGGAAAACTATCGCCTTTCGCGATTAGACGGTCTTTCTAATCAAAATATCAGATCTGGGTGGAAAGCGACTGGTCTTTAGCCCGTGGCACTGAGTAAGCCACTCTTAAGCCCTTTACTAACATCCCTGCACCAGATTCCGATACACCCCTGATTCCGATAGCCCTCCATCTACACAAATGCCACTATTTCCAACCTCAAATTCCGCTCACAACGATGTACGATCCCTCTTCCGTTGACTCAAAATCGTCGCTTTCTTCTAACACCACGCCGGCATCAATCTGGGCACGCCTAATCGTCTCAATATCAGCAAAAGCAGCATCTGGGTCGATTTGGACCTTCTTCCTCGGGCCCTTCTTGGTGGCCTCAATTTGGGCTTCCAGTTCCTGATTTTCTCTTGAGCACATTGTTAATTCGACCTCTTTCTGATCCCAGCTCTTAAGAATCTTTCTAAATAATAGTCATTGTAGAGGGCTTAAGTGTTTCCGATGGGTATAACGGGCCACCAAACCTCTCAACTCTTAAGATTTCATAGATGATGCAAAACTGAGTTCTGAGGGCCGGGAAAAAGACTTAAGTGTAGCAGATTGACTAATGCCACTATTCCCAGTATCAGAATTCCGTAATTTGCTCTGGTTTTGGTAGTTTTCGAGAATATGGCGACTTATAAGTACCTTGACTCTAGACACTGGTCAGAGACTTGCTCCCCTGCACCTAAAACGTATATTTACCTCCGTAAATGTCTCAATCCGAGCCTTATAACAGCAATAAAGAACCCTCCGCTTTGCCATCACCGTCGACGAGTCGTACTGCCCAAGTTGGTAGAGATACCAATACAAAGCCTTCTTCAGCGGGGAGAAGACTGCCATATCCAAGGGTGGAAGAATATGTAATATATATACTAGCAAAAAGACGATATATGTCTTATTCGAGAAGCATTCCCATATGAAATCAATGGTTGTATATGTGTAGTGCCCATCGATTACGAGAAGAAGCTATTTAGAAGAGTCCGTCGGAGCCGTCTGGGGAATAAACACCCTTTTGAGCCACTCAATAGCGATTCTTTCCTCCACCCACCCCTTCTTAGTAGCAGTAAATTGCCAGCCATCGTGATCCTCAAGAGCTATTGGCAACCATTGCTGTTATACATTTAGCTCTCTGAAAATAATAAGAGGAATAAGCGATTTGCCCGTGGCAGATATGCACTCCATAAACAAGATATACGCCCTGGAATTGAAGCCCTTCTGGCTAAGAGGACTACCTTTCGAATAGCCGAGAGTAAGGGCATTGTTAGATCGTCCTTCCATTATTCCACCCTCATTAGCATTCCAACAATCAGCAGCCTTAATTGCCTTCATAATAGACAACTCAAAGAGGTTAAACCACAACCTAAGGTTCTTTTATGTCGATGTCCTCATTCTTCTTGCTTTAATATGCTGATTCTTACGGCTTTTAATTCTAGGATAATGGGCGAGGAAAGCCGAGAACCATCGCCTTCCGAGAGGGCGAGCGTCTAAAGAGGAGGAGGCCAGACGGGCTGCAAAGGCCCCTGTTTCAAAGCGAGTCAATACAAGCCCCAGAGAGCTCTGGTTAATAATAAATAGAGACAATTAGGCCTCCTGATAATCAGAAAGAAGCCTCTAAGGGTCAGCAGCGTCACGATGGCTTCGGGTGCCCATGGTGCGGTTATATAGTATAGCATAGTGGATATGCCATACAGTATCTTGGAGGCCCAGTAGATAGACGCGCCATCTGCAATAGCATTAAGTGCATCATGCATCTCAGATTCAGATCACGTCTTCATAATGATTAGATTAATACTCAGGAGAAGTTTAGTGAACAGAAAAAATTCTGTCGCAAAGAAATCGTATAGTATTTATAGGTGGGTACAGACGCGTACATGCGCGTTGCGCGTTTGTAGGTTTATCGGAATCAGGGGCGTATCGGAATTGGGTACGGGGACGTTATTGGAAAATAGTATTAAAAGGACTTAAGAAAGAACTTTAAAGACCCTAGGGGAGTTGAAAAAGGCTAAATTTACACTACTACGGCTATTAGATGTACAACCAACGATCTGGTCAACGCCACGGAAGTCTCGAGATCTAAGGGATCAAATCGATGTATTCAACGAGGACGGTTTGGCTAATCAAACTTCACATAACCTCTTCAGAAAGGTTATAAAGGGCTTCGTTAAGAAGAACCTGCTATTGTCACAAGCCCTGAAAATAGTGGAAGTATTGGCGGCTAAGATTGCGGCCAGTCAGCCACCAAAGAAAAGGAAGGTTGAGTTAAGTCCGAATTCCAAGCTCGCTGCGATTGATGATATAATGCGCACCTAGGAGGAGGTTTCAGGGGCTATAAATAGTATTATTGAAGAGAGCGAAGCTGAAAATATAGTTGTTGAAGAGGACTGTATTGTAGTTGCTTAATTGAATTAGTCATGTGATGTTGAAATAAGGTGGTGAGAAAAGTGGTGACTTTTAAGGGGTGAGCCGAAAGTACGTAACTCAACTTAACCAAGGCTCATTCCCACGATGCCCAGCCCATAGTTGATTTCAAGATCTGCCTCACAAGCACTCCATCTTGGAGGCCACCCAAATCAGTGCAAAGTGCGTGAAAGTGGAAACTCATGATTTGATATATTATTCGTCGTCTAGACTGCGTGTAGAGCTTGGAGAAGGCGAATTACTGTCATGGCCGCTCACTCACAAGAGCCTTTAGAGGGGACGCAGCGTCCCACACAAAAGCGCGCCCAACGCATTTCAGCTAATAAAGGCCTAATCTTTACTTCGAGAGAGGCTCAAAATATCTTGGTTCAATTTGCTGCTGACTTTATTGGAGGTTAAGGTGGCCCGTGCTATTTGCGGGCATATAATCTCTGTGGTTCAACGGCTGAGGCTCGTTGAGAATTCCTCAGCGGAAGATTCCACAATCCTCCTCGAAGTGTTGCACCCCTAATACTTGAAATTTCCTCGCTCTCTAGATAATTTCAACGTACGATTTGTCGAACTGCCCCGATGGATATGTTATGCGGTACCCCGAGACGGAAAGCACACAACTGCGACACCGAGACCGTCAGCACGCAAGGCCATTTCTGGATTCTCTTCTCGGGACTTGTTGAGAAAGGTTGTAAGTCTTCTTTCGCCTTTTTTAATCCAGCCCTAGATGGGTTTCAGCTCGTAAAATGTGTGTCTCCAATGCAAACGCTAGCGGCAGAGATAGCAGCTGTGGCTGTTTGTTACCTGGGTACCGTCTACAAGGTGCGCAGATTTGATCGCGCACTGGACCTCATGTCATTTGAAAAGCTGGCAGGGTACCCGCCCAAACACGACCTGCTGTCGCAAAGATCGGAACTCCCACAGCACAGCCCTGAAGCAGCGAATCTTGCCATATTGTCTTGTTTGCAGCCTCGTATCCTCCTTTTCAATACCCACGTAGGCCACCAGCTCCGAAATCTGCTTAGATTCCGGCAGCCGGTTCCATTCATTTTGTCGTCAAACCGGTTTTGGTAAGTAATAAATGACAAAAGCAACTCCTTTGACTGAGTTACTTGTCCTGGTCATTTCATTATAACTACTTTACCCTCTATACGTCCACGACCATGATCAGAACGCCTTGCTGGTCGCTGAACCCTAAATGTTTGCCATTAGCTAAATCAACTTGTCTACGGCAAAGCCAGAGAGTCACAATGTCCCATGCAAAGACAAACTTCGCTCGAGAGGGTCATCCAGCGCTCAAGCCTGCCATCGACATCGACGCGCAAGCATCCCACCGCCGCTCAATGGCGGGGAACTCGAGCATGCGTGGCTCGCCTACACGAGATTCGATCCCTTTGACCTACAGCTTCAATGACAACACCACACAGGCAAGTCCATATCTCTTCCTATTTCTGTTGCAGTCCAGTCCGCCAACGAAATACCACCTGGCGCCGTCACAAGTCGATGTTAAACGGTGGGTCGCATGCATAGAATACTATGGACGGATCTACCTCGATCAGTCTTCGAGGTGCCTGCGGCTGTGCGTCCCCCATCCCTCAAACAGATCGGCAAACTAGCCTCTGACATAAGCATCTCTGCTATTCTGAATCGGACCCT
Organism: Plenodomus libanotidis; assembly: GCA_022609195.1. Taxonomy (NCBI): domain Eukaryota; kingdom Fungi; phylum Ascomycota; class Dothideomycetes; order Pleosporales; family Leptosphaeriaceae; genus Plenodomus; species Plenodomus libanotidis. The sequence goes on along the minus strand of JAGKQA010000153.1, from coordinate 58,311 downwards.
CTCCCGCTTTTTCTGGGGCAGGGCAGAGATCTCCGACGGCCAACTGCGGAGATTCGAAGCGTCAGACTTTGGGTCGGTTTTCGACTTCCATGGAAATGTCTTGGTCCATACGGCCTCGCCCTTGCGAGAGGTAGTTCCAGCTGCTCGCTTGGCTCTTGTCCTAGGTGCTCGGTTCGACAATCCCAGCGATTCGCGTCGTTGATGAATCATCTTTTGCCCGTTCGTCGGGTGTCTGTTGAAATACGTGCTGGTCATGACTGTGAGCTTTGACCCCTTTAGGTCTGCTAACTAGTTAATAGCCGGATCAGAGACTGGCTATCTGTTTGATAAGAGGATTTGATCTAGCTATAAACAGTGGGTGCCCCCGTGAGGGGCCTGTAGCCAGAACCTCTTAATCTACCGCTTTTACCCACATTTTCTACAGTGTCGTAAAGGAGCAGGGTTTACACCCCTCCAAGCCTTCTCTGGAGTGAAGGCTCGCGCGCGCGCGAGCGCGCGGTCCTGCGGAGACGGGGATCAAAAAGCTTGATCGCTGAATCCAATGGGTTGACTGGAGTCCATAAAAGTGTTATTTGTGTGGAGCTTGACAGCAAGCGTTGTCGGGGCCGGTTTGGATGGGACGGTGTGGCTTGCTGGCTAGGTTTTATATGCTGGATTTCTTTTTCACAACATAGGTTTTCATCATTGGTTTTGATAACACGACCAATGTCAATTTTGCCCTCTGATCGGAGTTCCCAGGCGATGAGAGCCAGTTCAATCTCCTGGACAGCCGGGCTCGCAGCTGTGAGGCCGAGGCCGATCCCGACATCCCTTGGATCTCACGTTCCTTGCCATCTACGTATCTTAGTTCTCCCCATTCGAAGTTTGCCTCAGGCGCTTCGCAGCCCGAATTTAAGTCATAAATCTGGATCATTTCCGGGACCTCTCGACTCTTGCCATTGAAGATGAGAAATGACACTCCCAGCTCCAAGCTTCCAGGAAAAGATGAGTCTCAGAGTATGGTATACCATGGATTGAAAACTACTTTGCAATTATATCTGGCATGTGCGAAGAAGGCAAAGGACCATAGTAGGTTGACATGCTACGGGCATGCGAGGGCACATGTCGAAACACCTGTTTGATTTAAATAGTGACCTGTATTTGTTAAACAAATTTCATCCTCTCCTCGCATGCGCACAAACTTTTGTGCATGTCCATTCAATTCCTGTTTTTGTTCACTGAACTGATCCTGATTATGCCATGGGAGTAGCCCTAAGCGCCCGGTTCCACGAAGCCGGATGTTGCCCGATCTTGTCTTCCTGGTCACTGATATAGCAGAGGAGTCTAACATTCAAAAGGCAACATAAGAGTGTATGGGCATAATGAATGCTCGCTCAGGGGTCATAACTCCATTGTCACAGAGTTACTGTCACGCTTTGTCGGGGATTGTTCATTGCTCGGGTTTCTTTGGGGGGGGGGGGGTTCTTGTAGCAGGGATCGTGCCCAGCTTGAGGCTACAAACGCACAGGACTTCACTTTCCAAATATTCATCATCGCACGTCTGGAGCTCTCTTGGCACTGCTCTCGAAGTGCCAGTCAGGTATAAAAATAAGCAAGCAAAACGAGGTTACCTGCTTGTCTGCCCGTTTTGCCTCGCTTCGATACTTTACACACCAAGGAGGCTGGTTCCCCACAAGCCGATGCACGAGATGGCACATGTGCGACAGCTGATTCTCGAGCACCAAGCATAGCACCGCATATGAAGCGAACGCTCGCTGCGGGCGTCGTGTCGTGGCCGGCATCTCTGGTATGTCATGTACGACAGAATAGCTCTTCGGACATTGCCGGCGCCATCCGGAGTCAGAGCCCTTGCGCTCACAGCCCCGGGAGAGACACTTTTATGAGGCTCAAAACCCGCCGCATAAAGGCTGAGCACGACCTGCATAACTTAGTCCACATTTCTGCCAGCATGCGCTCGTCAGCTGGCCATCATGATGCGACCGCCCGCGATAGTGCATCAAACATGCCTGGGTCGAACTTTGTTCCCGCTCCGCTCCGAACATCATGGCCACCACAACTTGCAAGCCACAGCGTCTGGCTGCGTTGTTGTGGCGGCTAGCGCAGACTCGCGGAACGCCAGCAGACGGCCCCCATCTTGTGCTTGTGCACAATGGTAGCGATCGGTGAGTGCCTGCAGGTTGCCGCTCTCGATCTCTGTGCGCGGGCTGATCGCTGCCGTGGATTGCTCGCCCCGCGTGGCACGGCAGTCTTGTCGACCTGTTCACCGATGTGCGCGGCGAGCAATCGCGGCCGCGGTCCGGTCCCACGAGCCACGAGCTGGATCATGGCCAACAAACGCAAGTTTTTGGGGGCCGCCAGGCATCATTGGGGGTGTCTTGTGTTCTCGATGGGACGTAGGGCTTACCGGAACCCTACGTCAGGTGGCCCATCGAACAAGCCCGTCATGGCTTGCTTGCAGGTGAGGTGATGTTTGGCAAGGCTGTTGGCTGCGGAGGATTCAGTTTCAGTGGGATCTGATCTCCTGCATATGTGCGGCGTGTCGTGTGTCGTGTGCAGCAAAAACGGAAAGGAAAGTACAGCCACAGCGGAGCTGGCCCTGGTATTTTGCGTGCTGCTTGCTGCTTGCTGCTTGCTGCATCCTGCGCCGCCGCACAGCCGCCCCCCCCCCCTCTCGCTTCCTGCTGATCGATCTCCCTTCCGGGATCTTCAGCTCAAATACATGGCCAGCCCTACAGTCAGCAATCCTTTCCTTTTCCATTTGCTCTCCTCTGTTTTTCTGGAGGATAGCGGGCCATTAAAGTGTCAGATTCCTGCAGACACATCTCATTAGAAGCCTAGGTTTCCTTGAGAACTTGTCATCTTACCGTCCCAGCCACCCCGGAAAACCGAGAACCACTCTAAATACCCCGCAGTGCGGGTCCTCATACACAGTAGAACAAAAGGGAAACCAGGCTCACCAGCTGCCCATAGCTGCTCATCATCCAGCCCGAGCGAGCACTCCAAGGATCATCACCAGCAACGACACCCATGTCTCTTCAAGTAGAGGGTGCCCGGCGCGGCCGCTCCCGGTCTCCCGGCGGTCGTGAACGCGACCGCGACCGCAGCCGGAGCCGCGGACCTCCCTTGGCCGTCGACGTCGACCCAGTTTACGACGACAGAGACAGGAACTATGCCTACGACGAACGCTATGAGCCCCACAAATCTCCGACATCAACTCATGATGACTACCACCAACACCATCGCCCACGCAGCCCCGCCATCGAGAACGGCGCGCGTACCTCGTATGGCGACCTGCAGCGGCGTGACAGCCCGCGAGAGAGGCACTCGGACTCAGACAGGGAGCGCAGCGACAGAGAGCGGACCGGCGGCGGCGACTTCAACCTGGCCGAGGCCTTCCTGCCGCAGAAGTACGCCAAGAAGCTCGAGACATCGGACGCGTACAACCTCATGACCGCACCCATCTCGGACCGCTCGCGCGAGCGGTCGCGTGACCGCCGCGCCGAGAAGAAGGAGAAGCTGCAAGAGGACCTCGCCTACGGCAAGCTGCCAGCGCCGTCCGCGCGGCCTGTCTCGCCGCTGTCCCCCACGTCGCCGTCGTATGAGTACGCCAGCATGGGGCAGTACCAGTATGCGCCGCCGGCGCCGGAGAGGCGTGAGAGGCGGGATCGCGGGGATTCGTACACGACGGATCCCAAGCGCAGCTCGGACTTGTTGGAGGTTGGGCACGGGTCCGGACGTGGTCGCAGTAGGAGCAAGAGCCCAGGACGGCGGGAGCACTCGCGTGATGGCCGCGATAGCAAGCGCGAGCATTCCAGGGACGATAGGGATCGGAAGCGGGATCGCTCGAGGGATGATAGGGACAGGAAGTCTTCGCACAGAGACTCGCTCGACCCGCGCAGCTCAGGCGCCAGTGTGCTCACCGCCGACGCAGCCGACGCCCCGCGCAAGAGCGCCATGAAGCGCTCCTCCTCGCCACAGCCTCCGGTTGCCAAGATGTCGTCGCTCTCCGTAAACACAGCCTACAACGCGGGCAGCCTCGCCGCCGCGCCTGGTTCGCCCCTGCTCGAGTCGTACCACGGCACCTACCAGTCTATCTCGCCCATGCCGTCGCCGCTACTCCTTCCCACGTCCCGCTCCGACACCATGCACATCCAAGACGTCTCGCCGCTCAACTCAGACTCAGACTCGGAGCAGAACGGCAACGGCACCAAGAAACAGCGCGCCCGTCGTGCGCGCTTCACCGACCCTCAGGACGATGCGCAGCGGCTCGCGGACGCGCTGCGAGGGACTAAGGCGCCTGCGACGGAGCCGCTGATCGAGATCTTGCCAGGGCTGACGCACGAGCAGGTGGTGGCGCTGCGGGCTGAGTACAAGCGGCTGGTCAAGACGGGGCCGGAGAAGAAGGGCGTCAACGTGGCCAAGCACATCCGTGTGCGCCTAAAGGACGCGGACCCGGCGCTTATGAAGGCGTGCTATGCGACGGCGCTGGGCGCGTGGGAGAGCGAGGCGTATTGGAGCTCGTTTTGGTATCAGGGTGACAAGACAAGGCGTGAGTTGCTGATTGAGAGCTTGATGGGGCGGACTAACGAGGAGATTCGACAAATCACGGAGGCTTTCAGCGACAAGACGTATGACAATAGCATGGCGCGCATGATGCGGCATGAGCTGAAGGAGGACAAGTTCAAGAAGGCTGTGTTGATGGTTCTGGATGAGGACCGCATGGAGGACGACGATCGATATGGGCGAGAATTGCCAGTTGACCGTACCATGGTGGAGGACGATGTGCATGATTTGCGGAAGGCTGTCAAGGCTGAGAAGGGTGGCGAGTCGGCCATGATCAGTATTGTGGTGAAGCGAAGCGACAACCACTTGCGGGAAGTGCTGAGAGTGTACAACGAGGTGTACGGGGCAAACTTTGCAAGAGATGCGCTGCGGAAGAGCCAGAACTTAGTGGTATGTCTCCCTCCCCTCTGCGGACGGCATCTCTGCGCTTAACGCCTCATTGCTCTTGATGCTAACGTAAACCAGGGCGAACTTCTTGCGCATATTCTAAACGGCGTCATCAATAAGCCCACTCGCGACGCAATACTCGTCCATCACGCGCTCACCGCATCTAAGAAAGACGGCCTCCGCCGTGAGCTGCTCACCTCACGACTTGTCCGATACCATTGGGATGGGAAGCACATGATAGAGGTGAAGAAGGCCTACCGCCAGAGATACGGAAAGGAGATGCAGGAAGCGGTCAAAGATGGCACGTCGGGCGAATGGGGTCAGTTTTGTTCTGAGTTGTGTATCACTCGGATGCCGGACAAGGTCAAGAGGTTCCAGGTGTCGAGGTGATGCAAGATCCCATGGGGTGGATGGGTTGTTACCAAAAGTTTTACTGCGGCGAGTTTGGATGGAGATAATGGACATGCTAAATGAGAAATGATGGATGGCATCGATGATTTGCTGGATGACTGAGAAAATAAAGATCCCATACTGGAAGCGAGCTCCGTTAGGCATGATAGACTGATAGTCCAAAAGGCCAGATACTTGAGCGCAGCCAAGTCAATCCCGAAGGTTCATTGGCTTTGATGTCACAGAACCTGGAAATGTCAAGCATGCACGCTTCCTCCATCTGCCTTTTGGCTCAATCAGGGGTACAGTACACAGTCTTGCCGGAACGAGTCCAGCACCACTTGGGGCAAGTCATTGTTGAGGCTCCCTCTACTTTGAGGTCCTAAGAGATGAATGCCTTTGTCAACGAGCCTTGATCCGCTGTCCTCCTCTCCATGCCCGCTCTTTTTCGCTAACAAGCAGAACAACAGTCATTGCGGACTGCTAGGTTGCAAATGAAAACCGCTCGGGACCTCTTGAGACGATCCACAGGCCTCCTCGGCAACGTTAGAGGTCTGGTTAGGCACACCTAGAAACAGCAGCATTTTACAACAGCAGTCACGTACACTCAGCGAGCAAAATGGAGAACAACAAGGAACCCAGCAAGAAGTCTTGCAACGTCAGCAACGTTGACAAGCTTAGCGGTGACTTTGCAAAACTGAGCATCAAATATACAGTCAAAGTTTGCATCAGCATTGATGACTTCCAAGAAGCCGTGAGGCAAAGAATGAACGACTCTGTGAAAGGAGCATTTGCAGAGATGGGTTAGGCAAGTCGTGACAGACTGGGCAAAGCAATTCAAAAAGAATTGACCAAAGTGATTGTCGAAGAGTCTGAAGTTGACGGTCAATCCACCAACAACAACAACAACAACAACAACAACAACAACAACAACAACAACAACAACAACAACAACAACAACAACAACAACAACAACAACAACAACAACAACAACGACAACCCTGCGTCTTTATTTGGAACTAGTTGTTGTTCAGTTCCAAATAATGGCTTGTTCGGTAATGGCGGCGATGCTAATGCTACCTAGGTAGTCGAAGCTCAAGTCATGAACTGTCATGCGGCACGGCGGGAACTTCACAGGCTTCAAGCAACGAAGCAGGAGCCGTTGTTGGTGGCTTTAGCGGTTGCCCAGCCTCGAAAGTGGGTCCAGCGTCCCCGGCAGACGCTGTGGAGGGCCCGTGCAGTAGCCTACGCCACCTGTTCATCACGAGACGCCCGTTCACATCGTGTAGGTTCAACTGCCTGCAAATATCAATACCCACGCACGAGATTCCGCGGATATCAGTTCTCAGCCCACTGGCGAACAAGACGAATATACCATTGGACTTGTGACGGAGATATTCGAGGACGTGCCGTCCGAGCAAGGGGACGAGGTGAAGGATGAGGTAAATTCTCAACTCCAGACGGGCTATAAATCGCCTGTCCGGCCTCTGCAAAGTCCGAGCCACGCCGAGATCTCTCGTGAGGCCAATTTGCCAATAGCATTTGAGCGCTTTGTAATCGAACGGAAGCCCTTCACTGACACCAAGAGCAGTTTCAACTGGGCGGATGAAGTGGAGGAAGAACTCGCGGAACGGGAGAGCCCAAAGAAACCCATTAGCCAGAGCGCCCAGTCCGAGCCTCCAACGGCTCAGCCGCCGCAGCGTAGTGCGACCAACGCCAGCCCGGTCTCTGAGCCCAAGGACAAAGGCAACGAGGCTGAGGAAGAGCCCGTCCTCTCTTCAGTGCCGGCCCCAAGGACCCCAAGTCCTGTGGCTCGCAACGGCATCAGCAAGTCACGTTGGGCAAACGCTCCGGATGAGCCCGAGGTCGAGCCGAGCCCTGTCCGGGAGCACACGAAAGGTTCAAAGTCTCGAGGTCGAAATGAGAGGCCAGATGCAGGGAAGAGTAAGAAAAGTCGACGAGCAAAGTCTGGTGCCACCAAAAATGCTGGCAACTCCAGGAATTCGAAAACTGCCCAACAACATGAGAGCGATGCCGCATCAACACCCAAGTCAGTACTTCGCAAGCCCGTACCCATGAGCACAGAGGACTTGTACCACTTGTTTGCAGACTATAAGCGGCCTGCTAAAACACCACTGTAGTTTCGACCCAGAACCTGAAGCGTCGACACCGGCAGCTGAGCCCGCCAGGATCCCGGAGAATGAACAGCGGCCTGCTGAAACTCATAGTACTGATGAAGTGAGACCCAAGACTCCAACAAAACCAGTCGATTTTTGCAAAAGCAAGAACGAGATCTCATTATCAAGATGGGCGTAGTGAGTAGGGAAATCATTTGGTAGCTGGAAAGCATAGCATAGCAAGCGGTTTTGGCATGGGTTTAGGTGTATCCTGAGTTTCTATCTGATTTTACATGACAAAAGCGAGATTCATCATATTCGAGAGTACAGTTTGTGTGACTTACCTACCGTCTGATATTGATACGCCGTGAAGAGATGACATGTGCCCAAGTGATCTCCTGATTCTCATCCTGGTCCAGTCTCCTTCATTGCCGCGCCCTAGACAATCATGGATATTTTAAACAAGAAGGCGCATGAGCAGTGCCAGCTTTAACCTAGGTATACGCACCTGTTCTGGTCTTGACGTGCCCGAGAGATCACTAATGTCTATCTGGCCGCGAGACAAGGCTTTACTGGAGGATTTACCAGAAACCTTTTGCTGATTACATAGCTCTGGTCCGTCCTGATATCGTGACTGTCAATGAAGCGACCTTTCGACTCGCACATCCACAACGCACGCCGGCAGGATCCTCAGAGTAGGTTCCATCTATGACACCACGCTGAGTGCTCGAGATCGTATGCTGTTCTCTTTTACCAGGAGTGGCAGGAAGTGCGTCCGACCAGAAACCTCGCGAAAGTAGAGACTGTTGTGCACATGCTGCAGATATAGATACCAAAGGGTATGAGAAGTTGAACACGCTGATCCGGGGCAATCAAAGCACATTACCTTGCCATACTGGCCGCAGGTAATCAGTAATGCAATATGAATGGATAGGCGGCCTCCAATATGCAATCACGAGTGGCACAGTACCAGACTCAGTCGTACATCATTATGTCAAGGGAGCGGACCGATGATGATGCCTCGAGATGCCTACTCAGCACTGCGAATAGAACGCAGGCACCCGAGGCCATGAAAAGCCGAAGAGGCTGCGAAGGGGATCGAGTGAGAAAGCCACCCTACAGTCGGATAGTTCAGCAGAGAGCAGGAAATTAAAGCGTAGCTACAAGGAAGAACAGCGAGCTTGCCACCTATCTTTGTCTCTCCCCCGAAGTCTGCACCGGCACGACAAGCGTGTCGCCCAGGCCTTGCAGTACAGTCATCGGTCAAGGATGTTGACGACGACTTTGCTTGACAAACAGACGCAACCTGGTGGTCATTTCCCACTACTTAACGTAGTCAAAGACTGCCCAAGGTCCTTCCAGAACAACAAGGTGTCATACGCCCTGTCCACACTGCAGGGCGGAGGATGACAAGTAATGAACGCAATCACCAGGTCTGATAGATGCCCAGACGGATGAAAGATTGGCTCTTCTACAGAGCGAAGGACTTTCCACGCTGCTTTGGGAAGATTTGACCACCTAGCTCTGTGCTAGATTGACCGCAAAACTGCCTGTGGCTGTTGCCCAGTGCGAAGGCCAAAACTGACGACCAGCTCCATTTCGCCGACGTCTGCTTCTTCCATACCGACACAAATTCGAATCGACCATCACTTCTGAGGCAGCCAAGACCGTGGGTTGAGTGGAGGTTTGTGTGGACCGGCGGTAGCGCAGACGGCCTCCATCCTGCCGGCAAAGATTAATGTTCCTCGAAGGCAGTGAAGCACACGCTGAAGGCTGGAAGAATGGCGCATTGGAGATGACACGGCTCTCTCCTGCATTTAGATGCTCAGCGGACTTCACCATGCACGCTGCAAGAGCCACAGGCGGGTGTGGTTTGAAGACCAATGGAGGACAAGTAGCGCAGCGTGGGAAACTCGACAGAACGCAGTCTGCAAGGGCCGTCAAGCGTGCTGACCTGCCATTACTGCAGTTCCGCATCGAAACAGTCGACGTAGGCGACCTTTGACGTCGAGCCGGGGCAGTCTTGCGCAAGCCAAGGCTGTCTGTGTCAATCTGCCAACTGCTACTTAGTGGGCAGCGTCGTGCATCCAAAGGATGCGGTGCGCACCAACGTGTAACTCAAATTAGCATCACAACTCATCTAATCCTCTTCTGCTGACGTCTGAGAGCTTGTATCAGCACAGTTCCTCGCCTAAAGTCTTCCTGGGCTGCTGAACAGGTGATGTACTGTAGTTGTGTACTAGGACGTATCTGTCAGGTTTGCAACACCTCTAGACGGGATGGGCAATGTTCCCTTGCGGAATTCAAATTTCCGACGCTGAACGCTAACAAAGCTCGGAGAAACATTCGTGAGTCCCAAGTCTGACTCGAAGCAGTCGTTCTCCGGCAAATGAGAGACAATCATGTTCATTCATAGCACTTAGTGAGCGCCTCTGTGCTCTGTGACAAACCTAATTGACCCTCGAATTCCCTCTATTCTGTGGAGTGCAGGATTTGTCAAAATTGTTGCAGACAGTGAAGCGTTAAGAAAAGGACGTCTGTGCTCAGAGGCTAGAGAGGTAGAGAGGGCTGATATGAAACAAATGTGCAACGAAGTCGTGAGGAGAGTGCGATCAAGACAGGCTTGGCATCGGCTGGAGTGTTGAGATAGGATTACATAATATCAGCTAAGAGGTGAGCAAAAACACTGCCACTTCATCTGACTGGAACTGACCAAAAGAAGGCAAATGAGAGTGCGTCATGCTTTGAGGCTTGTGGCAGGCAGGGCAACCAAGCACGTACGCGAGTTCTTGGGAAAGGTTGGACCCAGCGGGCCTTGGATTGGCAACAATGGGCTGCCATCTTGAATTCGTGAGGTTGGGTGGCCTCGCTTGGGTATGCTATCAAGGTCTGTTAGTGATTCATATGCCGTTGTGGCACCCGCACTATCACGAAAACATCAAACCCGTTAGACAAGCAAGGGTCCTAGTGGCGCAGACCAAAGTGAAGCGCCGAACCCAGACTTGTTTCGGGGCGCTCCCTGCTGTTGCTCAACCCCCCCCCCCCCCAATTCACGTATTACCCGACGCTGAAGCCCGTCTTTCCCTCCTTCCGCAACTCTTTTCCAACCATACCTGCGCATCAATCAACCACCTTCGACTTGCTTCCCTAGACCCTCGCAACGATACCCAAAACCCACACGTTCTATCGATCACGAAACAAGACCTCAATATTGCAATCCCGGTACCGCTATCCCGCAATCATCGCCAGATTGACCCTTCCCCCCTCCCAAAACCGCAAAGATGGCCGCCGACGGACGTTATGACCCGGACACCCGCTTCCCAGAGGGACAGGGCGCGGGCGGCAGCCAGTCCAGCGACCCCAGGATTGCACAAATTCAAGGCGTAAGTAAATATTCTGTCGAGAGAGAAGCCGAATGTTTCGTCCATCTACCGAGAAACCGCGATTTTTGAATGATTCACGAGGCCTACGTCAGCGGTGTGCTACAGCTACGCCGAAAAGCTGCGCGACGCCCACGACAGCACCTTCGACAAGTCACTACACCTCAACAAGAGGAAAACACTATTCCCACAGTATACTTTACGATACTTTGACCAACCAGTGGTGGGCTTCCAAGACGCTTTGAATGGCTTTTCGAGCAATGGCCGGGGATGCGCCAAGACTCGGGTCACGCCAAAGCGGCTTGTCAACTTTGTCAGCTCCGCTTCGTCACAATCACCCAACCCAGCGGCATCGTGGCTAGCAGATGATCTTATGCCAGCCAACTCGATCCGACCACTTTGAGTCCAACGGTTGAATGCAGGGCTTCATGCCCTCCCTATACAGCTGCACGATGGCTAACATCACTTCTCTCCACAGTCCATGCAGACCACGATCAACACGATGAGGAACAATATCAACATGGCTAATGAGCGTGGCGAGCGTATCGACAACCTGCAAGACAAGACAGACAACCTTGCCACATCAGCTCAGGGCTTCCGCCGGGGCGCCAACCGGGTCAGGAAGCAGATGTGGTGGAAGGACATGAAGATGCGCATGTGCATCATTGCCGGCATCGTCATCTTGATCCTGATCATTGTCATACCGAGTAAGTTTTCCAAGCTATGATCCAGGATTGCGGGAATTTCGTCCCGCTAATCAGTAATGCGTAGTCGTTGTCACTCGCTAAAACATTTCACAGTTGTGGTCACGAAGGGAGGCAAATAGGAAGGAACGCGAAGATACCAGACCGTGCTCTACGAGCCGGTTGGAACGAACAGTGAACGGTTATGACTCTCGATCTCGCAGGCTCCGGGATACCAATCTAAACAAACATCGACAACACACAGGCGGTGGAGGATGGTCAACAAGCGAACTTGGAGTGCGTGCTTGCAACGATGCTTTTGGCAAGCGTGGTTTTGAAGCAGAAGCATGCGAGGTGGTGGAGTTTCATTCTCGTGTTTTGATTTCGGTCGACGTCTATTCTCCGTCACGAACGAATACCTCTTGCCAGGCGCTTCTCGGTTCACGATTGAACGAAGGGCAAATCGGTTCTGCTGTCGTCTCTCGACCTGGGTCTCCTCTACCTATGACTTCCCCTCAAAAAGCTGCAACGAAAGGTGGTTCGTGTTGTGAGACTGGACGAAGCGGAAGCGGGCAATGGCGAGGCTGTAAATGGGTACGACATGCTATTCCGACGTGTATGTATGATTGAATGGCAAATGGCGTTTTGCGCACCACTTAATTCAGACAGTTTTTCGACACCATTTGGAAAAGCAGGACTACCCGAGGTGATGCTGGTGTCTTCGTGACATCCGGACGGCTTGTTGTGGGACAGATAGTCCGGTAAAGTTTCTAAGATCAAAGTGAGCTGACCCACAGGCCGAGGATAGTCAGCAAACCACTCGACAGACTCCAGTGCTGTGTATGGTCAGCAATTACCAACGTGGAGTCCCCATGTCCTTGTCAGCAACGCCGCCAGTGCCAAGATGCGATGGGTCGAGAAAACGTGGCAGATCTGGTGGTGTATTCATGTACGTCGTTACCCGGTGCCATGTAGCATGCCCAAGGCCGGAGATTGGCATCATCTTCGGTAGCACATGCTCATCAGAAGCGTGGAAGGAGGAGCCCGGTAGACCGGAGGAGCTCCCGTCTTCACACGGCATTGCCCATATTCTAAATGAATAGGAAGGAGAGGATTGTTGCTGGCGAGCCACTTGGCTCTAGGTTGTCGCCACACACACGCTGATTAGCTGTGAATATGCGCTTGCAAAGTGACAGCAGGAGAAAGAGGAAGGTAAAGCACAAGCTGGCAGTCTAGTGGCACCCTCGAAGCCTTGGTATGGCATGAGAATCCTCGGAGTTTGTGAGTAGCGGCTCGGTGGAAGCGGTCGAGTGGGGCATCTGATTAGATCCGATTAGATAAAATCTTCCAACCCGTCGCTGCAAATGATGCCAATGGTGATGCTTCGAGTGCGAAACTAAGTGAGACTAAGTGGATCCTATGGGGCATCTGATAATTTTGAGCTGGGATCGAGGCTTCTTGAAGCGGAGCCATCTTGGTGGTGCTGAAGGTGTGAGAGCAGAAAGTCGGCCGAAGGGACCGAGACTTCGCTTGGGAGTTTTCTTGGTGCTTGAGTCTATGGCAGTCTAAGATTAGCTTCTGCCTGTAGGGCAGGCTTGTAAGATCACTTGCGCGCGAGTAAAATGCAACATCGGAGTTGAGGAGTGATGTTTTTTTTAGCCTTTTTGAAAGGTACTACACACGGAAGTAAGAAATAATACAACGGCCGGCCCTGAGAAATATGCACTGGCAGCTAGACAATCAATACTACAAATGGTCTTCCTTGAATTGTCTTTTATATAATAACAAACTACAAATCTGAGATTTGGTTGATTGTCTGCGCGGTGACTACTGTGAAATATGTAGCTTTTTTGTATTGAGGCTGATGATAGCTGGCCATGCATGCAAGTTGCCCCGTTTTCGGCGCAAAAAAGAGTCAGGTCGGCAGACCCCTCCGCGGAACGTAAAAGAGAAAAGAGTTGGCCGACCCACCCCACCCACAGTGGACACTTTATTACGTGCACTCTTGGGTCTTTCTCTGCTCCCCATTGCTACTGCTTCTGCTTCACTGTAGTTTGGCAGGAACATCTCCCCTCTTTCAATCGTTCTTTCGGTCTTCAACGGTTCTTGGTGGAAAAGTCGCAACTGGGTTTCTAGCAGTTGTGCATTCGAGTCAAAACGGGAGCTGTCTCTATCGTGAGTAAATCAGCACCTCCGCCAGACTTCGGGTCCGGACGCAATTGCAGGCCAAAGACCGGAGAGTCATTCCTTTTGGAGTCCGCCCTCTCTTCAGAGCTGCCAGCGAGGTCCGAAGTGCGCAGCAACCCCTCATGTGCTAATCTGTGTCCCAAGTCAACCCCTCCGACTCTACCAGCCGGCCATAACAACATAACCTCGCCATGCTTTCCAACTCCGCGAGGGCCTTCCGGGCCGGGGCTCGCCGGTGCGCTCGACTGCCCGTGTCCTCGACGACCGCCCCTCGAGTTGCCGTAGCCAGTGTCCGCCTGGCCGAGACCGCGCGTCGCGCGTGCCTTTCCACATCTACCAAGCAGCTTACCGACCTTAGCACGCGTGGGATAGTAATTCAGACACTGAGCAGTGTTGGGTCCAAGAGAGAGGTCCAGCAATACTTGTCGCACTTCACATCCGTATCGTCGCAGCGGTTCGCGGTGATCAAGGTGGGCGGGGCAATCTTGACTGATTAGTGAGTGCTAGAATCTGCGGACCGAGGCTCGCCTACGGGGTGCCCGGAAGCACAATAAGGCATCGAAACTGACAAGACTCCCACAAAGCCTCGACGAGCTCTGCAACTCCCTCGCCTTTCTCTACCATGTCGGCCTCTACCCGGTGGTTGTGCACGGCGCCGGCCCACAGCTCAACAAGCTCCTCGAGGACGCGGGCGTAGAGCCCCAGTTCGAGGAGGGCATCCGTGTGACGGACAACAAGACACTGGCAGTCGCGCGCAAGCTCTTCATGGAGGAGAACCAGCGCCTGACGAACCGACTCGAGGAGATGGGCGTGCACGTGCGGCCCATCACGCACGGCGTACTTGAGGCCGACTACCTCAACAAGGAGAAGTACAACCTGGTCGGCAAGATCACGAATGTCAACAAGGACATGATCGAGTGGGCTATCAACCACCGCTGCCTGCCCGTACTGACGTCGCTGGCCTACACACCCGACGGCCAATGCTTGAACGTGAATGCGGACGTGGCGGCGGCAGAGCTTGCGCGGGCGCTCGAGCCGTTGAAGGTCGTGTATCTGTCTGAGAAGGGCGGACTGTTCGATGGCGAGGGCGGCAAAATCTCGGCGATTAACTTGGACGAGGAGTTCGAGTGGTACATGCAGCAGGCGTGGTGCAAGTACGGAACGCGCCTCAAGATCAAGGAGATCAAGGACCTGCTCGAGACCCTGCCACGTTCGTCATCGGTCGCCATCATCCACCCTCAGGACCTGCAGAAGGAGCTGTTCACTGACTCGGGAGCTGGAACGCTGGTGCGGCGCGGAACCAAGCTGCTCTCTGCGACGAGCGTCCAGGGGATCAGCGACATCGAGAAGCTCAAGGAGGTGCTGGTGCGCGACCGGGAGGGCCCCAATTCGAGGCAGACGGTGGACACATACATGGAATTCCTGAAGGAGAACCCTTTCAAGGCGTACTACGATGAGGCAATGGACGCCGTTGCAGTTGTCCTGCCGCCGAACGAGACGCGCCCAATCGCGACGCTCGCTACGCTTACTATCACTAAGTCTGGCTGGTTGAGCAACATCGCCGATAACTTGTTGACCGCTATCAAGAAGGACTTCCCAAAGCTGGTGTGGACTGTCAAGGAGGACGACGAGAACCTTACGTGGTTCTGGGACAAGGCTGACGGCAGCTTGTCCGTGAGTGGCGATGTCATGTTCTGGTGCGGAATTGAGGACGGCAATGAGATTGTCAAGGTCATGAAGGATTTTGAAACACACGGCCGGGAGATGCTCGGAGATTCCAACTTGGAGGCACGGATGCAGCGCGCTGCACTCAACGCTGGTGCCAACTCGTCTGCGCCCAAGATTGCGCAACAGGCTCGTGGTTTCTCTACTTCCTCGCGAAGCAGGTCCTCATGGCTGTCCAAATCCGCCACCCAGACCCGCGGCTTCGCGACGACCACCAACCCCAACCCACCGCTGGGAAAGCGCAACAAGACCCGTGACGGACCCGCCAAGGTCGCCCTGATCGGAGCACGAGGCTACACCGGCCAAGCTCTGATCTCCCTGCTCAACTCCCACCCCAACATGGAGCTATCACACGTATCATCACGCGAGCTCGCCGGCACCACGCTCGAAGGCTACGACAAGTCGCAGATCATCTACGACAACCTCAGCCCGGACGACGTGCGCGACATGGAGAAGCGTGGCGAGATCGACTGCTGGGTGATGGCGCTGCCCAATGGCGTGTGCAAGCCCTTTGTCGAGGCCGTGCACGAGGGCCGCAAGGCCTCGAGCCACCGTAGCGTCATCGTCGACCTCTCGGCCGACTACCGCTTCGACAACAAGTGGACCTACGGCCTGCCCGAACTTGTCGCGCGGCAGAAGATCCACGATGCTACTGATATCGCCAACCCAGGCTGCTACGCGACCGGCGCGCAGCTCGGCCTTGCGCCGCTCGTCGAGCACATGGGTGGCGAGCCGGCTGTCTTCGGTGTGTCGGGCTATTCGGGCGCGGGCACCAAGCCGTCGCCCAAGAACGACGTTGAGCTGCTTACCAACAACTTGGTGGCGTACTCGCTGACGGACCACATCCACGAGCGCGAGATCAGCTCACAGCTTGGGCGCTCAGTGGCGTTCACGCCGCATGTTGCTGTGTGGTTCCAGGGCATCCACCACACGATCAACATCCCGCTCAACAAGACGATGACGAGCCGGGATATCCGCCAGCTGTACCAGGAGCGGTACGCCGGCGAAAAGCTGGTCAAGGTGGTAGGCGAGGCGCCGAGCGTCAAGAACATTAGCGGGAAGCACGGGGTGGAGATTGGTGGGTTTGCGGTGCACAGCTCTGGCAAGAGGGTGGTTGTGTGTGCGACAATTGATAATCTGCTGAAGGGTGCTGCAACGCAGTGTTTGCGTAAGTTATTGCCTATGTCTATTGCTTGATATTCGCGTGCCCATTCTGACTAACACCACTTGCAGAAAACATGAACCTGGCATTGGGCTACGGAGAGTACGAAGGTATTCCCGTGCTATGAGTCTGACGATAGTATGGAGACTCTGTAGCGATAGGGACTTCGACTTGTTGTTTTACTGGCATCTGGCGTTAAGGAAAAGTTACCAAAGACTAGCAGGCGTGCGTTCTTGTGTTGTTTAAGAGGGTGAGAGACAGTCATGGCGAAAGCGAGACGTGTACTCACTAAGTAGACACGGTTCAAAACGCGCCTGGCCTTTGTTGTTCGTAGGGTATACTTCCGTATTTGGTTGTTTATAGTAGTGTTGTGGCCTCTGTCAGGCACCCAGATTAAAGATAGCAAGGTCAGCAAGATGCATTTCCTGTGTTTGTGAAAACATTCGTAACGTCCTTGTCTCATAGTGGTCCAGTTGAATTGCGCTTATGTAAGCTCTCCGACAGCCGGTCAGATTTCGTGACCTCATCACCCGAATCTAGACAATTTGCGACAACGACAACGCCGAAGCAACGCGCCCCCGTAAATCGCCCAAGATGTCGTCGCTATGGCGGCCCAAGATGTCGCTCTACCGGGCCAAGAAGCTCGACATCGGCTGCTTCGTCAACACGCAGATCATCCGCGACCACACGAAGCGGAAGGTCTTTGAGGAGCACGAGGCCGAGAGGTATGCCCCTCTTCTTGGTATAGCCCGATCGTGGGGCTCTATGTCGCAGGAGATTGAATGATTGACTGATTGGTGGGGTCTGATCAGGCAAGCCCTCCGATACATCGTCCGCAACACAACGCTCTCGCCGCGCGAACGCGCCGAGGCGCATATCCAGCTCGCCCAGATGCACTGCTATATGAACCCAACGCAGATCCGCAACCGGTGTGTACTGGGTGGCAAGGGAAGGGGCATTTTTAGGGCCTTCAAGATGTCGAGGGTAGGTTGTTGCTGTTCTGGTGGTAGAGAGAGGCTCTGCCTGCGCCTATTTGCGTTGTGGCGGGGTGGATGTGCGATGATGTGCTGACGGTGTTTGTTTACAGTATAACTTCCGTCTGCAGGCTTTGGCGGGTGCGTTACCTGGTGTGCAGAAGGCTAGTTGGTAGATGCAGAGACGGCGGAGGGTTGATGTTTGCGAAGGAGATGAGGGTGGCCAGACGGACGGTCGGTCGCCCAAGGACGTTTGACCGGCAAGTGCTGCACACTGGCACATGGCATTTGAGGTCAGAACGGTGAGCTGTTAAAAGGGCGGATAGGCGCAGTTTGAGATAGCTGAGCCTGATGTACAAAATCTCACGGGGCAGTCGATCGGCCCAAAGTCAAAACCAAAGTCAAACCAGTCCAATTTACTTTTCAAAAGACAACGGGCAAGGACGTGCAAGACTGCAAATCCTGCTGGCTCATCGACAACGACTTTCACTTTGGGCAGGCACAGCGACCACCTAGGCACCCTTCTGTCCAGTTTGCTTCTCCGAACAAACAGCTTGGAAACGACTGTTTCCTCTCACTACTAATGCAATTAACCATTGTCCAGGGCTCGTCGGATCACACGCAAGATCCCTTCGCCTTGTGCTTTTCTACATCCTCGGCAATTGCAGAAGTCGATTTGAATCTCGTCTTTCCTCTCCCTATCTGACGTCTTCGCACCAATTCTGCAACCGCCAACCTCGTTGTCCAACGCCATCTTTCCTCCCAAGACCTCCCAAGACTTCTTCAACGTTGTGTTCGCGCTGAAGCTCTAAAATCGACCGCACGCACACTGCTCACTAGATTGACAAACATCACAATGTTTCGCCGTCGCTGGTCTGGTCTGCCTGACGACCCTGACTTCCCAACCAACCTGAAGAAGCTTGGGTAAGTGACCTCCCTTCTCTTCTACGTCCTGCATCTCTTTACGTGGACGCTCCTCTCCTCCCTGTTTGTACACACAGACCTTGCCGACTGACAAGCCTCCCAGTTACTTCGTCAACGAAGACGACGAGATTCGCTCCATCAAAGACCCCAAATTCTACTTCAACTACTTCATCTCCAAGAGCGAGCGCCACAACGACCGCCAACGCTTCGCCTTCACCATCGCTGTGCAAGACCTCATTTACGAGCGCCTTACTGGCCCACCGCTCTCCCTGACCAAGCTGCACCTGCCCCTCAATACCTCCGTTACAGAGCCGTACACCCCAATCTTCATCTCACCCGACCTGAAGCTCAAGAAGCGCATCGTCGTACTCTTCGGCGAGCGCAACCAGGACCTCGGCATCCTCGCGCATCGTGTACTGAGTAACAAGGGTGGTGTCGACGTTGGTAGCGTCGTGGGCCTCGTCAAAACGCTGCTGCAGAGCGAGGGAGGCGAGGATGTTGGCGTGGTGCTTGCCAACACTGGCGAGAGCTGCTGGTGGCCAGAGGGCAAGCGCGCATTAAGCTATCGTCAGAGCCTCGGCGTGCGCATGAAGAGCGCCGTGCACAACGGACACTACTTCGATCCCTTAGTCAATGGCATCCCTGCCAATAGCAACGTGGATGAGCATGTGTGCACTGTCTTTGTGACCGTGCTTGGCAATGCGCAGTTTGTGGATGAAAATGCTACGGTTGAGATCATTGGTATCAGTGAGGGTGCTCTGGCTGTCGAGAAATATCTGGATGAGAATTGGAATTTGTGGAAGGATCGCGTCATCTCGTTGGCGATCCTCGGCGGTGGGATGGAGCAAGATGAGATCAAGGACGTGGGCTTCAAGACTTTCCTCAAGGAGGTACGTATCTGAACTTGGCGCCCATCATCTTCTCCACTAAGCGCAACTAACACTGGTCTAGAAAGCCCGCGCCTACATTACCTGCACTACTCCCCTCAACACACCCATGGCCAACCCCGGCGGCAACCCTCTTGCCCACTACAATACCACCGTTGGCTGTCCAGTGCTCTCGTCTGGCGAGGACTACCACTCGGAGCTCACCCTAGTCAAAGCCCAGGGTGCTGTCCTTTCATGGATGAATGATGTCTACGCTGCCGACCGTGGTCGCACCTACAAGAACCCCGTCCTAGACGTGACCTTCCGCAGCGAGGAGTCTGAGGAGTCGCTCGAGTTCCGCGACCGCCCTGCGTTCGAGGGCTACCCGAAGCGCCTGCCCCCTCCGCCCAATGTCTGGAATATCATGGACAACGCGAAGCCGGAGGAGAAGTTGGACGATGCTGTCACTGAGCCGCAGAACGCTGTAGAGCGCACGCAAGCGAAAGATGAGCCGACGGAGCCTGCCATTATCGAGCAGCTCGAGATCAACAAGCAGGAGGACGTCCTGCCGAAGACTGCGAGGTTGGTGGACGAGTCTCAGGTCCAGGTCGAGACGCCTATGAAGGTCAGACACAACGGATTTGTGAAAGTTCTGGACGAGCCTGAAAACAAGGAGGCCACGCCGACTTATGGGGACTCTCTGAAGATCAGCTTTGGCGAGGCCCAGAAGCATTCGGACTGGGCCACAAAGTCGATGAACGCTACTACCACTGGTCCTGAGGCTACAGCCAAGTCAGACGAGACGCTCAAGGCGCGAAGCGATCACATGGAGGTGGGCCAGGTAACGGGAGCGACCTCTGAAGAGGTCAGAGAGTCGATACACGCCCACGAGGCCCTTCCCATAAACAAATTGCGCCAATTGCGCCTCGACGCTAAGTATATCGAGGCGAGGCTCCAACTGGACCTTCGAAAGTCTCAGGCAGAGCTACAGATGGGTAGGGTGGAGCTCAGCGACGCCGAGACGAAGTTCCAGGAGGCTGAGGAGATGACGCCGTTGGTCGCGAACAATAAGCCCACCTCCGTTATGGACAACGTCGACGGCGAAGCTAACGCAGACCAGACTACTAGCAGCGACAGCAAGGCATTGAGCTCCACGGAAATTGCGTCTTGGTTGGCGAAAAAGGAGGGGGCCTTCACCGTAGTTGGTGAGGGCGACGGTGTAGACCTGAGCAACCTGCCTCATGACACTAAGAAGTCACCGGGCGCTGCGATACACAAGTTCGTGAGAGAACAGGTGCTGGTCAACGGCGAGGAGCCCAGCCAGTCCAAGGTGGTTGAGGACGACGGCCGCATTGGAACGCGACCACCTTTGCTAGACCAAGCGATGGAAGATACGTTCAAGGATAAGTTAGATGAGTTCATGGCAGAGGCCGATGCACTCAAGGAGGGCGATGCTCTCAAGAATGGCGAAGAGAAGGCCTTTCTCTGAGCTGATGGATACGATACGGGGTATCTGAGCATGCGCTGATTTCTCAAGCCGTTCTGTTTCTCGAAATGAGGCGGTATGGAAATCGCATGCCTTCCGAACATTGTCATCGATATTAGGACAGGGCCAGGGCGTCACAATCCATTAGAGCTGCGCAAAGATGGGGATGATCAAGTGATCGTCCTAGTGCTTTCAAAGGGCACAGGGATCGATCAATTCGATTCGACAGGTCCAACAAAATCATAATAACACTTGCAATGAACTCGGCATCTTTAAGCTGCAAACTTTCATATGTTTTATGCTTCAAATCCAACAGCGCTAGCTAGATGCCTTTACACTGCTATGCTATTCAAGCCAACATCTTGCAATGTGATACGAGTGTCTCTTGGAGGCTTTCTATGCCCTCACAGCCCCGCTAAATATTGACGTCGGCGGCACGGGAATCTCTTCCAGTAATTCCTGCGCTCTCCGCGCCCTCTCATCAATGACCTTCTCCTCAGCCACCCACCTCCCACCATCCTCTTCAATCTTACTCCCCTTCCAAAGTCCACCAAACCAGCCTGCGGAGGGCTGCTGAGTCTTCGCTCGCGCCTCTTCCTCCCACTTGACCATACGGTCTACCATTGTCCGCCAGTTGTCCATGCCAGTCGACAGACACTGACGGCAGATTTTCTTGGTGGCGCGAGCGTCGGCGTCATCCACCCGCGCTCCGACCACCTTGTGCAGCTCCTCCTCGGCGAGGTCGATGCCCTCGCGCGTCCAGGCGAGTCCATCTTCTCTGGTAGACGACTGCATGGTATAGAGGATCTCACCGATGTGAACGTGAAGCGCGGCTTCGGCGCAGAGTTCTGCGCTGTCGCGGACGGGTGGGGCGGTGCCGTCTGGTGGTGGTGGTGGGTATGGGGGTGGCGTGATGAAGTCGCGAATTTTGTCGACGAAGTTTCTTGAGGTGGGGGTTTCGTGAAGGGAGATCTCGAGAGATTTTCGGGCTGGGGCTACTGGAGAAGGTAGGGAGCGCCGTGCCTGGAGTACGGAGATGAGGACAGGAAGGGCGGCGGATACGTCATCGTGGCGCGCTTTGAATGTTGCTAATGCTGTGAGAGATTCGAGCAGATTTGCTGACGGCTTGCGCGTTGCTTTGGCGTTGAGGACCGAGGTCTTTGGGTCCAACATAGGGGGTGCGCCAGGCGTCTGTATCTCCTCGACGGACCGGCTCAAAGCCTCTTCGTACATGACCGCTGCAGGCGCCAGTAAACCCTTGAACTCGAGCCAATTCGCGTAGCTTAATGCCGCTTGGATGCGCTGCCTGTTCGTGAGGCCCTCAGTAGCGAGAAGCTTCGGGTACATGACCGCTGGGTCGGGGTAGCCAGACGGCACGCAGTTCTCCTCGCGTGGTGACGCTGGGGAGCGGGGTGGAACAGGCTTCGGGAAGGGATTCGACGGGCCCTTCATGGTGTCGGCTGGAAAAGCGATGTTTCGCGTCTTGTCGACCACGTAATTCTCTGTGTGCTCTGAAGCCTGTGCGCACAACAGGAACGCCTCAAAATAACCCCTTCTCCACGGCTCAGGCATGTCCGAGATATCCTTCGTCCCGGGCGGGCCACCAATCACATCCTTTAGTCCCTTCCCATCCTTGCTTGGGTCCTCCAAACGTTGTAGCAGATTCGCTAACAGCTGCACGGTCATCACCCAGTTGTCCATGAAGACCTCGTAACGCATGCGCTCGGCGTCGGTACTGCGCTTTAGCCAGCGCGAGCGCCATGTCCACTCGCGCGGCGTTGGGTACAGCTGCTCAAAGAACTCCTGCTGGTAGGCGAAGCCAGCGATGACGAAGACGGCGACGGCGGCCCAAATGTACGCGGTGAACTTGATGGCCAGCCCGAGCTCGTACTTGATGCGCGCGGTGCTCATGTAGCGCCATTGGTCGCGGCGGGTGCGGGAGGTGATGGCTAAGAATGGGAGCTGGGGCCGGCTGATGGTGAGTACGTTGGCATTGTATGTGAAAGGGCGGATGGACGTTGTGGAGGTGGGCGCGAGGGCGGGTTGTGGGTGGTGGTCGCGGAGGAGGAGGCGGCGCAAGAGGCGGGCGCGCATGTTGAAGGTCGGGCCAATTGGCGGGGAAGTGTTGGTGATTCGTGTCGCACGCCTAGTGCTTGGATCGGGTTATCGCATTGCCTGTACAGGCGACATCAGAACATGACAACTGGTTGGTTTGTACAAGGCACAATGGGCAGTGAAGCTCGAGGAGTTCGAGAAGCTGTTCGCAATTGACGTTTATTTTGGGCTGACATAATCAAGCACTGCGGCCTTGGGGGATACTTAGTACCTAGCTGCTGACTCCACAGCTCCACTTCAACGTCAGGCGCATACGCAGTATTTACCCAGCATTCTCGGCGTGATCCGTGGATAGCGCAGCTGAGCCTCCTTGTGATAGCATCAGCGTTGCACATCCGCCTAGTCCGAGTGCTACGAAGTATCGCAGACGACTGAGAATGCAAACATGACCACCCGACTTTACTTTGGGTGACAGCTATATGGCATATGGCGCCTTCCTCGGATGTTCACAAAGCTAGGCAGGCTTGCTACCCACGAGGCCGGTCATGTGCCACAAACATCCTCCTCTCATTCGTCTGTCACCTTCTGAGCGAGCAGATAGGGAAGGTAGGCCATCCACACCTCGACATTGTTCCCTTTACTTCACTTCAGTTCGTGTCAATTTCTTGGGTTCGCAGGGCGAGCAAGGCGTTCGCGTTGTTTTCCTCGTGGGTGTCAAGTTGCCAGCCACGTCACTTCCCACTACACTTCACGTCCTTGGGTGTTTCCTACCAAGTTACATGCAGCTCAAGTTGAGTTGGACTTTCTCGCCACTTTTGCCTCGGACCTTTCTTATGTTGAGGGCCATAACAACTTCGTGGCTGTCATTCAAACCTATTGTCGCTGCCATCCTACTGCATCTTTTTGTACGGCACGAGACCGCCACGGCCAAACCGCGGAAGGAACATGGAGAGCAGTACCTCCAGCACAGCTACAAGCCATCCCTTCATATCAGCATGGTCATCTCAACCATTTCCAGGATTTTCCCTCTCAGCCTCGGGTCTAATCGTCCTCGCCGACCTGAGCACCATCGCCCAACGCACCGCCCTTCGCGGCGGCTCCTCCTGGTTTGACTCGCTGCTTCTCGCCCCAGGTCTGCACTATCAACAGGCAGCAGATGATCTGGTACGTGGAGATCGTGCTCAGATCTTGACGGCGGTGGAGCTAGATCGCGCTGGCAATCCGACGGCACACCGCATCGTCAATCAGGCAGTGGTGAGCTACGTCTTGCGGGTTGCCAAGGAGGGACGGACCGTCGTACTGGATGTGGGCGAGATATCTTCAAGAGCAAGGAGTTGGGGAAGTCGGCGAAAGGAGAGAACGAGGCGTGGGCAGAGAGCTATGCTCTATGGAGGACCTCAGGAGGAGATACGTGAGCGTCTGAATTGGGCGGCACAGTTACTTTATGTGGCGAGCCCTGTGCTGACTTGCGCGGCTATCGTATTGGTGGTGCTGCTCAAGGATTGTGAGCGTTTTGACATCAATGAAGCTTGGATAGGACGCTGACTATGTGCACAGGGTGGGCTCTCGCCATCATCGGTCTCCTCATGGTGTCTCGAATACTCAACATCACGATCATCAAGTCTCGCTCAAAGGCCAAACCTGCACAACTTCCTCCCCCCTTTGCCATGCCAGCCAGCCTCTCACCACCGCCCAGAGTCACCCAGTACACCGTCACCCTCAATCCCTCAACCAGCGTTGTTCTGCGCGGCCTCTCGTCCGATCTCTACGCCCTCACCACCACCGTCTGGCTGCGGCCAAAGTCACATCTCGAAGGCTACCTTGAGGCCATCGCAAAGCTGCTGGTGTACCTCGTCGCGACTATCAGCGGCAACGCGACTCAGGCCGGTAACATTGTTCTTCTGGCGCTGCTCCTCCTTAGCGCGGGTCTGTTGGGGCTGAGCAACGCTCGCCAACGGGGTCTGCGCAGTGGTGGCAGAGTTGTGGAGCCGAGCATGAACAAGGATGAGACTGGGTACAGCCGGACATGGCCGTTTCCAGCTAAGCATGGTGCTGCTGCCAATGTCATCGACTCTGGCGAAAGGGTAAGGCGGGAGCGGAGGTACACGACGAGCTGGCATGGTACGAGCGATCTGAGTGCCATGACCGGCACAACGGATGAGGCGCTGCAGAAGGACCCCTTGGGTGGCGTAACAAGAAGGACGTTCCCATCGGATGACTCGATTGAGTATGAGGTCACACTGGAGACGCGCGCTGGGAAGATCGAGGTCACTCAGCTCCGAGGCAGGTGAAGGTCGCCTGCGCTTCCGAGGACTATGGCACGGCTTGATAACGCTTGATCGCCTGGCATAGCCGCTTTGACAGACTGGATCACGGGTCACTGCTGGGGCTTCTGCTCAGGGTACGTCGTGCTAGTTTCTATTTTGGCTCTGAAACTAATAGTGAAGATTGTCCAATGATACTAACGACTGGTCCTAGAAGCTCTCAGCTTGATCAGTGACTCTCTTTTGCTAGCTTAAAATGCGCTAAAGCTTTCAAGGTGCATGATAGATTTTGTACTTAACACAGAGTAGCATCGTTGTGATATTAAAAATCCAAGTTGCATCCAAATTGCGCTAATAAACCAAGTTTGGTAAAGTATGTGAAAGGATTGAATGAAAAGTAAAAGAAAGGAAGTGGTTGTTCCTGTCTGGTAAGCTGGCATGAAGTCAAGAGGAAGGAGGGGGAGGTGGCTGCCACTAACACTGTGCACGGGCCAGCTGCAGCCCAGATGTTGTCTTCACGTCTCTCTGCCTCGTGATAGATTAATTCAATGTCCAGTCTCCCAATTCCAGCGCCTTCTTGGGAGTGTTTCTGATTTCCTCCCGCGGCTCTAGAATGTGCCGGCATGAAGTCTTGCCATCTGCTAATCACGGTCGATATTGGTCAATTTGGTAAGCACCTGCTTCTGCCGCCATTGCCGCGCTCTTTCCTTACAACCACCGGCGCATCTTCCTGTCAACAACGTGCACCTTCTGAATGTGTGCTTGCAGTCTTCCTTCGCCGCTCATTGATCGCCACCATAACTTCGGTTGGTCCATATGAAGTCCTCCTTCACATCATATTTCCCAAGGCAAGCACTGGCAGACTGCAATTCTCACAACAACGGAACAGAGCTCGGGTACGGACGCAGGGGCGTAACACGGGTCACTGAGCCATGTCTCAGCTGGATTTGCAAGCCACACGCCGTCTAGCGACGCCCTTCCTTTTCCCAAGCCGCAGCTGTCAGCCAGAAGTTTGATAACGTGCGAGTGCTCTGGCTAATCTATTTGGATCGACGACAGCGCCTCGTGACCCGTTCAAGTTCGGCATCCTGCGTCTATGGAGGTCACAGAATATGCAGCTCGGGTCGAGGAGCATCCTCTCCACAAAGCCAGCCAGCCCCTTTCGCCACTCACCGCTGTCGGACGCCGCCATGCAGCAGATTTGCGGATGGATGAACTACTTGCTTTTCTAGCCCTGTTTTGCTCCGACTGTACCGAAATCCAGGAAAGCCATGTGGCATCACAGGCGAGAATGTCTTCACCTGGACTATCTTGGATCTCCCTCTAGAGCGCGTGGCCTCGCTAGTGGGAATAAGCCGTGTCGAAGTGTCTCGCCAGAAGACGGTCCATAGCGTCGAAGCTGGTGAAAGTGCCCCAAGCTGGAAACAGGGAAAACAGGGCGAGGGACCCAATGGCCAAGCATAGTGTGATTGTGTCTCTCGATCTCGAACATGTCAACCATGCTCTCGACTTCACTGGATTGCCTCCCTAGGATGCTGCTGGCGTAGGGCCATCGACTGGGGTTGGTGTCACTGCATAAGAGGACAACGCTGGAAGCCCTCCTGCATACTCTCCTTCTCGTTCCAATCGCACGCTCTCTTCACGAGAAGCTGCCAAACAAGGAATTCGTCGTTGTCCCTTGTTCAAATCAGTCTTGTCAGACCTCCACCTGTTCGATGGGCATTTTCTGCATGACCGAACCTAATATCAAGGTTTTATTTGAGTGGTTCTTTACCGGGCTTGGATTGTGCGCCGTCACACGAGAGATTCTTCTCAACTGCCGCAACAATTGAACGTCGGGAAGCGACTCGCATTTTCATTCGACCCCAGAACTGTCCTGTGCGACTATCGTATCAAGTCGCTCAGACGCCAATCTCCTCTGTCGAGGACCGCGACCCGAGTGGGCCCCTGTGGCTTCCCTGTGCTCCGGTCTCTATACCTCCACCGCCGTCTTGTTTGTCGTCCGAGCCGCCTGTCAAACTAAGGATGGATATGTTTGCACATGCAATGATGCAGAATCTTCCAGAGATACTCGCCCGGGACTTCGCAGAACAGAACGATGTTCCTCAGGGTAGAAGCAGAACTCCAAGCCGACCGCCAGTCGACCTAGTCGTCTACGAGTCTCAACCACCCAGTGTCCCGCAGCGCAATCCCAGTCGAGTGTTGCACGGGTTGCACCAAGTGAAACCAGAGACGTTTTTGTGCTCATTGAGGCAAAGCAGGGTGGAAAAGGCCTGGAGATCAGAACGCAAAGTCTATCTTAAAGACGCTACGTGCCACTGTTCCGCCTCCCGGGCCTTTCGGCAGGACCATACATTGGCGCTCAGGAAGAAATTCTACATGAATCAGGAAACGGAACAAGACGCAAGAAGGCTCTTCCTCAATGACCTCGACGAGGGTTGGGGGAGTGACTCGTCCGCTGATGCTGGAGCCGGGCTTTCGTCGCCTTCAGTCCGAACCCGCAAGCAGTCTGTCACCACGGCAGCCACCTCGGTCGACTTTCAGCTGAATTCTGGAGAGAAAGGGATGGAAGGGTACCGGGCAGATGCTTGTTCAACGAGAGATCATCTAATGGGGGATCAGCATCGGCAAGGGCAATCGACAGGCGACTTCCGCTTTGACGACGACAACTCATTTATACACAACTCAGGGAACCAAGCTGTATGGCTTGCTAGGCATGAAGGTGGTAGTTGGGTCGACCTTGGAGGACACGACACATCGCACGTTCGGCAGAAAGAAAGTGGCATTGACACCAGGAGGCATGGTAGAAGAATTGAGGCACCACTAGATGCTCGGGCGGTGGGACCTTTGCCGATAGGTCAAGAGTCAGATCAGGCTGGTATAACTGAGCATGAGTTCATGATTGAAGACGACCATCGGTCTGCAACAGATGAGCCTACTTTTCCTGCACCCCGCGTTCCAAGGCGACGATCGTCACTAAGTCATCAGGTTACCGCCATCATGATGAGCGGCGCCCCAAGTATGCGAAACAATGAAACGCACAGTCTCTCGAAGGAGCTAGCATCGCAACTGCTGCTGCCTTCCCCACCGGCCTCACTTCGCCATGTCCCATTTCAACACCATTCGCGGAACAATTGGAACGAGAGTGAGCCTGCAGTCGGCTCCGTTGTACCTAGTGGTCGCCAACAAGTCCATCAAGCCCATCAAACTCTTCAGCATCCGAACATCCAGCATGGAAACCTGCAGCACCAAAACCTTCAGCTTGATCTATCAGCGATCTCGCCTGACCAACTCCTCCTCCCTCCGCTATCTGCGACCGAAACAACACATCACGATCGATCCCACAACGACCGCTCCTTCTCTCTTCGATCACAGCATCAGCAGCCGAATCTGCTCGCCAAACCTCGAAAATCGCACAGCATTACGAAGATGCCGATTCGAAACGTCCAGAACTGGCTGGATTCGAGTAGTCGTGCGCGTCAACTTTCGCCTCCCCTCATCTCCACATCACCTACTGTCATGTCACCATCGAGCTCAATTCGAGTTTCCGGCCACGTTCTCGAGACTCTGCGCATCAACGTGCAAAACTTCCCCGACACTATGTTGCGCACCTCTTCAGTGACCATCGACCAGATTCGCGACTATTCTCACAAAGTGAAGCGCTCAGATACCACTCGCCAGCTCGTTCCCACTCGCGACAGTGATGAGTCTGCAACAGCTAATTCTGAATCGCCGACTTCTCCAGTTTCGCCAACTCTGGGTCGCAAGACCTCGTTTGGCAATCTGAAACGCTCCTTCCGTGGCAAGCTCTCGCGATTCAGCAACTCGACTTCTTCTCCCAGCATTACCGAACAGAGCGAGGCGGATTGGCCTCCCATCGACGATGCGGCTACTGCTACTCCATCGTCCGAGACGTCTCCGCCACAAGTGGCCGCGGCTCGCGATGCTGCTTGCGTTAACGCACTCCGCAATATCCTCCCACTTGGCACTCCATATCTCCTCGATGCACTTTACGCTCACGTGATCGCCTACAACTACATCGACTCTGTCT
The DNA here is from genome assembly GCA_022609195.1 of Plenodomus libanotidis. NCBI lineage: Eukaryota > Fungi > Ascomycota > Dothideomycetes > Pleosporales > Leptosphaeriaceae > Plenodomus > Plenodomus libanotidis. The sequence continues at coordinate 29,097 of JAGKQA010000153.1, read as the reverse complement.
GCGGCTCTCTGCCACAAGTGCAGCCGAGTTGCGAAGTTCATCATCTTCGCAGCCGACCGTCTAAGAATGTCATCCTCCCTGCAGGCGTCACTAGTCTTGCCGACCTGAGAGTACAAGAAGATGTTTCCGATACGATCGTCAAGGAATTCCACGATGACATTGGCAGCATTGCGTCGAGGACTGTCGTGCCTTCGAAAGCCGCGTCGCTGCTCGGGCTTGGTTCTACCAACATGGGCAAGCCCATGAGACCGAATCCCGGCCTTTTCGGTAGTCTCGACAACAACCCTTCTAAATCCTCGAGCAATGGTTCCTCTAGAGGCCACTACCTCGAGTCTGACTCCGCCATGCGCAGTCTGCGTCAAGATATTGCTCACAACATTGATCGCCTGGTCGAGACAGCTCAGTCTTGCTCTTCCTCAGAGGTGGTTGATACTGAGGAGGCCCAGGAAGACAACATGGTCTGCCACGAAGGCAAGCAGCTGGACCCTTTGGCCATGCGCGCTCTTAGTGAGGTTGTGCGCTGTTACGAGGAACTCAGCTGCTGAGAACATGTGCACCCTCGACGCCGCACCTGCCGTTCAAAAGAACGGTGTGTACCACCACCGCGATACGAAGATCACTGCTTTTTCCGCATATAGGAGGGTGCCATTTGGGGATCTTGGACGAGACTTTTCCTCCTCGACGGAGTATTGCAACCCCGTCTTGGACTGAACTGTCATCGACAACCTTGAGCATAACCATACCCGCCTTGGTTCCCTTTCTTTTTCACTACCATGGCTCAACACGGCGCGGGATGGCCCACGGAGCCACGCTTTTCTGCAGCAATGGCGTTGGGAGGACTTTTCCCTACGGCAACCCACACGACTCGACAGGGATTTGACGCGGCTCTCAATTATGTTCCTCTGCTTTTTTCCGCTTTCGCTGGTCAAGGCCAATGCAACATCCTCGATGCAAGACGCAGTTGATATTTACTGTCAGGCTCGTGCTTGCATAGCGGATGGTAAATTGGTCCAGTTTGGCATGACTACTTTGGCCGGAGGGAAGACTTCGGACTCAGCTTCCAGGCGCCATTTGTGACGATAGATACAAAAAGCAAGCAATTCAAACTTTTGATGCATCGATAATTCTGCTTTCGAGGTTGCGCGTACGGTACAATGCCTGGGTAAATGTCCAGGCCTTTTTAGTGCTCTTGTGGTCTGTACACTGCTGTCGGTCTGCTGTGGTGTTTTGTTGCAGCGCACACTTCATCAGGTCTTTTTCGATAAGGTTAACCACAGACACCGTCCCATATTACCTTTGGTTCCCAAATCTATTGAGAGTGAATCGATAACTGAGCCTAGCCAACAAGATCAGTATATATGCTAATCTGACTAATGAACATTTACTGTCTTCCTAGCATGCTGCAAAGGTTAGTATTTAGACGTGTGACCATGTCCAATGAACCGGCGGGTAGGATCGTCCCGTTGTATCGTCAGTCTGCCCATTTGTGCTTGCCCCCCACAGAAGTTCCTATCGCCGCCAGCATCCTTCTCCGTCAACAATCCGTGCTTCTTCCAGCCTGCGAGTCATCCTCGGGCACCTGTGGCTTGACTCGAGAGGGGATAGTCTGTGCTGGCGGGTTTGTCACCGTTGAAGCTGAGTCGAGGACAATGCATTTGAAAGCTCCGTCTTGATGTGGCGAGCACCTGGAAGTTGCGTTGACGGAGTTAGGGAAGGGAAGTGTTGTGAAGTTATGTCCAGAAGTGGCAGCTACATATGCGAAGGCTTGCAAGCGAGTCTGGATCTCTTGGTTGTATGGTGGAGCCGTTATCGTATGGCGGCCAATCACCATGCAGTCAGCTGTGGAAGGACATGGGATCCTGCAGGAGGCCGGCGATAGTGCCGTTCTGAACATGTGCGTGCAACCTGGACTTTCTGCTGTGTGCTTTATCTAGAGTCATCAACATGAATAATATCGCAGCAGGGCGAAGTCAATTTGACAACTACAGTAAACCCACAGGAAAGATTGTAGTCGACGTAAATTGGCCCAAATTCACAATCGGGCCTCGATATTCGCACCAAACAAGCTTGGTCGCCAAGTGGGCCAAGATGCTACTCTGAGCTTGACTCTAACAAGGTTGTACAAGTCAAGGACAGGGGCGCCACAGAGACAGGGCTGACGGGCCCTGACGTCCAGAACTCGTGGAAATATTGTAGCGGCAATTGGCGAATAAGTTTCACGACCAACACTACATCGGTAAAGGCCGACGCAGGCAATAGTGGTGATGGCGTGCTCTTTCATCAAGGCTAGAAGGCCGTCTTCACCAACCAGCGTCCTGCACAGGCTGACAGGTTACAGTGTTGCAACCACGGCGCCTTCTAGAACGTCTGCGCGCGTGAACTTTGTGAGATGGAATAGTATATCCCCTGTTATCACTCTATCACCAACAGCTAGGTCTGCAGCCAGCTCGCATGGCGTTATTCTGGAGACCGAAATTGGTTATCGTCCAATCACTCTACTATCCATGCCTCCAGGCCTGTACCATCGGCGTTGAGTCCTGGAGGGGAACCGCGGGACTTGTGCAACAGCGGGCAAGACATTTAAGGAGCTGACAGCCTGCAGGACCCCTCGCCACAAAGTACCTGGGGCCGTCGTGCTTCACCCTTTCCCCAGACTCAACGCCATTTTGTTCTTGGTAAACTGCGAACCTGTCTCACCACCCGCAGCGACTATCGTGGAGCTCCGCTTACAATGTCGTCCGAAGACCTCGAACGGAAGAGCACCCTCGACGGCGCCGACCGCGTCGGCACCGGCCTTGACGAGAAGCACGCCGGCCACACTGTCGACATCAGTCCTTCGGCACTCCCTGACGAGTTTGAGGATGATCCTGCAAAGGCCAACAGCGGCGATACCACCGTCATCATCACCGGCGAAGATGCCTCCCTCCATCTGCTGCCCATTCGCGATGACCGTGACCCCGCCCTAACTTTCCGGAGCGTCGTATTGGCCACTGCCCTTTCATGTTTCCAGGCCGTCATGTCGCAGATCTATCTGGTGCGTACCGCAAGGCACAGCGATTTCGGTAGCAGAAAGCTGACATTTGACGCTAGTTCAAACCCACCTTGGTCTCCATCTCGGGCACCTTCATCGTTCTGATTGCATACTTTGTGGGCAACGCTTGGGCAAAGTTTCTGCCGCGGGGTGATCACCAAGAGGCTCGCTGGAGGAGTAAGGGCGGCCAAGGCAAGCCTCCTGCCTGGATTCGGGTCGTGTCCTTCATCAATCCAGGGCCCTGGGGATTGAAGGAGCATGCAATTGCTTCCATCACCGCCACGGCCGCCTCCCAAGCGTCGGTCATCATACAGGTCTTCACTGCCCAGGACCTGTTCTACAACATGCCCCTCAGCGGCACCACCGTGGTCCTATCTGTTATCTCGGTCGCGTTGTTTGGCTATGGCCTCTGTGGCATCATGCGGCCCATTTGTGTCTGGCACGTAGACGCCGTGTACTGGGGCACGCTTCCTACAGTCAAGGTGCTCCAGGGCCTTCATTGGCAGGACATTACTAAGTCCAAGCCGATTCGATATTTCTGGTATGCCTTTGCGTCCATGTTTGCCTATGGTAAGTGATTCGACATCCTGATTACAAAATTCCTGGCCATTGTTACTCGGGAGAGTACACGCACACTGCCACGTACTCCGCTTTGCGCGGGATGAGCTGGAGTCCAGTTGCTGACTTTTGATGTACAGAGTGGTTTCCCGCCTACATGTTCCCATGGCTCAATGCAGTCTCCATCCCCTGCCTCGCATCAATGAAGACCACCGGCACAACAGCAACAACATTGACCAACTTGTTCGGTGGCTCTTTGAACAACGAAGGGCTGGGCTTGTTTGCCCTGTCCTTTGATTGGCAATACGTAAGAAACATGCTGTCAATTCTGGGAACGCAAGACTAACGAGAATGATACACACAGATCACTTCCTTCCAGACTTCGCTACCTCTGAACTTGCAAGCTCACCAGGCCGCCGGACTCATCGTGTGCTTCGCCGCCATGCTGGGTATATACTACACCGATGCCTGGGACTCGCAGTCGCTGCCTTTCATGTCAACCTCTCTTCGACAAGCAAATGGCACAGTCTATCCCTCGGCCGATGTTTTCCCCGACGGTGCCTTGGATCACGCTGCTCTTGAGACATACGGCGTCCCGCGTATGACGGGCACCTTTGCATACTCTATGTTCATCGCCAATGCTGCTGTGAGTAACGTTGTGTGTGCAACAATACTCGCTCGACTTACTGACATTGTGATCTTCAGATCGGCGCCCTCGTCGTCCACACAATACTGTTCTGGGGTAAGGACATCATCAAGGCCTTCAAAAGCGCGAGAGCAGGCCAGCATACCGACCGGCACCATGCTCATATGGCCAAGAACTACAAAGAGGTTCCGCAGTGGTGGTACATTGTCGTGCTCGTGGCATCATTCGTCCTTGGTCTGGTCGTGGTCATCACTCAGAACATTACGCTGCCGGTATGGGCATATGTCGTATCTCTTCTGTTGGGCATTGTCATTTCTCCACTGGTAGGTGGTTCTAGTTACGGATGTGGACAGAGTTCCACCTTGCGTTCTTCAACCCTTTGCTGACTTCGCCAACGCAGAGTACCATCTTGTATTCTCGTTTCGGAAATGGCATCGCGACAAACAACTTGTCCAAGATGTTGGCTGGCCTTATGGTCCCAGAGAGGCCAGTAGGAAACATGTACTTCGCCGCATGGTCGCACAATGTCATCAACTGCGCTGTGCAACTCAGCAACGACCTTAAGATGGGCGAGTATCGTAAGTCCAACTCCTTCCTCAATCAACCTTCCAGCATCCCACCATACTCCACTCCGGTGATACTTACTCAAAATCCCCTGATCTGATCCCTCCCTTTCTAGTCAAAATCCCTCCTCGCGTCATGTTCCTCACGCAATGCTACGGCACGGTCTTGGGCGGCTTCATCAATTACGCCGTCATGATCTCCATCGTCAACGGTAACCGCGAGCTCCTTGTCAGCGGCGACGGCAACTCCTCCTGGAGCGGCGCCCAGATCCAAGCCTTCAACACGAATGCGTCCTCCTGGGCCTTGGCCACCTACCTGTACAAGGCCGGCCGTACCTATGCCATGGTGCCCATTGGCCTAGCCGTCGGCGCCGGGCTGGTGGTGATCCACTGGATCTTTGCACGCGTACGTGACCCAACCTCTCTACCCTGAATATTCCCCAGCTGATCGTTTTCCTCAGTTCGTCCCCAAAATCGGCCGATTTTCGCTCTACGATCTCAACCTGCCGCAATTCATCCAGTACGCCGGCTACGTCCCCTACAACCAGAGCCAGACGTGCGTGCTGCTGAGCTGGTGCCTGTCCGGCTTCTTCTGCCAGTTCTACCTGCGCAACTACCGCCCGCGCATCTTCAAAGACTACATGTACCTCATCACGGGCGCGTGGGACGGCGCCAGCTTGACGGTGCTGTTCATTCTTTCGTTTGCCGTGTTTGGCGCTGGCGGGCCGGCGATTCCGTTCCCAACGTGGTGGGGAAACAATGCGGATGGGTACTATGATTTGTGCCCCACTGGTGAATAGACAGATTGTCTTGCAAGTGGCGCTGACGTCTTGCTGGCATGGATGGAGGCGCAGGCGCGGCTGCGGGCAGCTATTAATTTGGTACAATAGGCTGTAAGATTCTCATACAAGCCAACTTCTGACTCTTGGATTAGACCTCATTACATGTGATGTCCACTCTCATAATTACACCAGCCCATGCCCATAATGCTCACAATGTTCCAATCCCAATGCAAAATAATACCAATCCATCACGGCAAACTCAAAAACATCTTCTCCATCTTCTTGAAGTTGGGCGTCCCAAGGCCCGTCAATGGATCCCAGCCCTCAACAGCGGAGAACCCCTCCGTGCCGCAGCCAGGATTCGTCCCGTTCGTGATGTCGTTCATGACCTGTGGATTCGCGTACAGCGCCGCGTTGACAAATCCCACAGGGCCTTTGCCCTGCTTTAGGCGGCGCTCGTTGATCATGTTGATCATGGAGGCAAAGACGGGAGCGGAAGCTGGCAAGCACATGTTAGCAAGAAGCCTTATGCCCAAGCCCAAAGAGAGGCAGCAAAAGTAATGGGAATGAAAGCTCACCAGAAGTCCCATAAGACAGACTAAACTTCCCATCCACCGCCGTCACATAGTTCGCTCCATTCGCACTGACATCCGGAAACCCCCTCGCCACCCCAGACTTATTAAACACATCCCCGCCATACGGCGGCTCATGGTCCCCCATATACGTCGCCACCGCATCGCGCTGATACGCCGGCATCTCAAAGACATTCGAAAACCCACCGCCGCTGAAAATCACCTTCTCGCAAGCGCTCTCCGCGTCGCGCACCGAGCTGCCGTTGACGATCTGCGTCGCACCCACGGACGTCACCCACGGGCACCCACCGGGAAAGCTGGGGTTGAATCGCGCGCCCGACTTGTCGAGGCACTCGCCGCCGTTGCCGGCGACACCGAAATCGCCCGACGAATAGACGACCGTCACGCCCTGCAGCGCGAGCTTCATATACTCGGCGCACTGGCGCGCTTCGTAGCGCGGCGTCAGGTCGGCCTCGTTGGAGCCGTACGAGGTCGAGATGACATTGGTGGGCGCCGCGCGGCCGCAGGCGAGCGCCGCGGCGTACTGCCCGTCGATGTTGGGGCTGCGGTCGTCACCGCCCTCGAAAGTGCAGTAGGACCCGTCGATGCCATCGAGGAAGTTGTTGAAGGAGGCGCCTTGGACGGTGTCGCCGACTTGGAAGAGCGTGGTGCGCTGCGGGTGAATGAGGGCCATAGCGAATTCGAGGTCGAGCGCGGACTCGCCGTTGAAGCTGAAGGATTGGTTGGTGGTTTGCACGGTTGCATTGTCGATGAGGACGACGGTGGGGGACTGGGATTGCATGGCGGGCATGAAGGAGGAGAAGAAGAGGTCGAGGTCGCTTTGGAGGAAAGCTTGTGGTGTGTATTCGACTATGCCGAGGGTGTTGTTGTTGTTGTTGTTGTTGTTGTTGTTCTTGTTGTTGTTGGATGCTAGGATGCCTGCTGGCATGTTGTAGAGAGCACGGAGGCAGTCTGGTGTGATCATCGAGTCGCACTGATCTAGAGTCATCATGGCGTTCTCGACTTCGACACCCTGTTTTGGGTTGGTTCCGTCCAACGGACTGCCGATGATGCCTGTGACTGGTGTCTGCCGCCTATTCAACGCCGACCTCTTCCTGAGCTCGTCCGCCTTCTCCTCTGGAACAGCCTGGTAGTTGTTCTTCCGGTCGTGGCCTATGCGTTGGTCAAAGTGGACGGTAGGCGTAATGATGTCAATGTGCTCGATAAGGTGCTCTGGCACATGATATTTGTCGCAAGCAATATGCCGAGCGCCTCTTGACGTGTCATGCGTGAAGACATGGTACTCAGTCCTCAACATCTGCTCGACGTCTCTGACCGACGCGTCGAAGGTCAACCACGTCTTGGATGTCGAAAGCTGTATCCGGTCTGGGTGGACGCCCTCCACGGCAAGCCACTCCATAACCGCATCGATCGACTCTTTTCTTGGCTTGAACATCTCAGCGACCTCATGCGGCGACCAGCGCTTGCCATAATTCGGTGACTCCGGGTGTGCCACATTGTCAACGAACTCTTCTGCTCGGTGAAGGTTCTGCTGAGCGAGTCCTATCCGCACTGGCAAAGTGGCGGTCTCGTGCAAGCGGTATGCCTTCGACCAGGTGCCTTGGGAGGAGGGCACCTCTTCGTGGACCACATGGGAGCTGGTCCTTGGTTGGGGAAGGCCGCTCAGCGGTTTCGCGCCGGCTGCTACCGCCAGGGCAGCGAGGATGTTAGTGAATGTATTGGGCCGCATCATCGTGTACAGCACCAGGCTAGCCAACGTCCTGGAGAGGGAGCAGGCATGATGACGGGCAACCGGATAACTTTGTTCATAAGGTTATATTCCATCCCAAGTCCGCCACGTCAGCTCTGATGAATGTCCATTGTCAGAGCCGATACAAGGCGCGGCTGAAACTGCTATCAGAGAGGATAGCTCGCGCATCGTCATTGCCATCAGCGCTGATGAAGGCAGGGTGGAGAGGCTAGGGGCCATGGCTGGTGCATCTGCTGCCGGAAGTCCCTGAGACGACCCATTGTTAAGTTCGGACGGCTCCAGTAACAAGCTTCGCAGGATGGGTAGAGGTGACAAGACGGGGTGGCACCTTGGGTCGTGCTCCACTTCTGAGGACATATTGCGTATTCTCGAAGCGCATCAAACATGTCCTGCTGCGAGATGTTGCGACGACCGGAATTCCAGCAACTGGAGCGCCTCTTTCGTCCAGTTTCCCACATCCCGGAAGTAGTATTTTATGCTTCAGTTCGAATTGCAGAGCAGAGCCGCAGAGCCGCAAGTCCGATGCTGCATGGCTAGGACATCCGAGCGGGACGGGAAGTCTAAGATCTGAAACGGTGCACGCCCAAGGAAATCATCAGCCTTACTCATCTTGGCATCCAGTCAATACGATGAACCGATTTCAAGGCGAAGCCGTCAATTGATTCAATATCTCCCACTGTTGCTGAATTTCCTGCTGTGTTTCCTTGTCGCCAGAATCCTCGGTCGTAGCTTGCAGGAACGCCGCAATCGCCGAGTCCAGCATCTCGGGACAAAACCCTGGCGCTTTGACCATCGACGCGAACTGCGTCTCAGGTGCGAGATCCGTCTCGAATTGTGCACTAAAGGTGTACGCACGCTGCGCCTGTGACGGCTTCACGACAGTCCATGCTTTGACGGCTGGTGTGGCGGGCGCCAACGGTGGCACAAAGACGATGTTGGTCACCGCTGCGTTTAAGTTCGTCAGTTCCTTGGGCCCGCTGTTGGCCGACCGGTCCGTGATGCTCCAGACGTGAAGTTGACCCTTCGGGTGCCCAGACACGAGGGTCGTGCCGTCGTGGGTCAAGCCCAGGCAAGTCGCCGGCCCGGACGCTGCAGGTGCGGCGCAGAAGGCGGTCGCAACCTGCACCACTGTCGAGGACGCTTCGCTGTCTTGTCCGAGTAGAGGCTTCGAGCCAAAGAAATCGACTGAGTAGATGGACCCTTGCTCAGTTGAGACAAAGACACCGCGCGTGCACGGGTCTAGGGCGAGACAGACAGGAAAGGTTGGGAAGAGAAGCGTCCTGAGCACCTCGCCCGAGCGGTAGTTCCAGATGACACACGTCTTGTCTTTGGATGCCGAGACGCAGAGGCTGGTCTCTGGATTGTCGCCTGGAGACGCCGCCAAGTCTGTGATGGCACCGCGGTGGTTGGAAAAGCTGACTGTAGGCTCATGCTCCTCGGTGCTGTCGAGTTCCAACAGCTGGGCGAGACTCCAGACGTGGACGTTGGAGTCGTCAGATGCGGTGAGCAGGTGGTGAGTAGTGGCGGCGATGCATGACACGGCCTGCACATGGCACGGCGGAAGGGACACGAGTCTTCCCGTGCATGTCTGTGAAAATGTAAGCAATTTTGGATGGATCTGTCGAAGAGAGGAGGACTTGCCTCCCACAGCATGATCCTGCCCTCAACAGTGCCCACAACAAGCACATCCCCAGCCAAGGTTACGCATTTGATCTTCTCGGGAAATGCAACAAAAGCCTCTTGGTTTCCGCGCAGCCGAGAGTAGACGTGCACATATGCCTTTTCATGCTGAGCCGCAAAGACATGTGTGTCGCTGATGGCCAGGCAGTGTGGTGGGGACGCTGTTTTCCGGAATGTTGCTTTGGCCGCAAAGGTTGGCCATACCGAGTGGTTGTAAATGCCCACGTCTTTCGCAATGGCGGTGTTGCTGGACAACGGCGCCCCGTACACCGCTGAGAAGAACTCCTCTGCTACCATCTTGTCTCGGTTTTGAAACTGTGCTCGAGCTGTATTTGTTGGCATGTGCTCAAGTCGTTGAACAACACCTCGAAATTTGCAGGCGGAGAGACATCCTTGAGCCGGGGAGCCCCTGCTTAGTCTGACCCTAACCCTCGGATGAATCAGAAAATCAAGTTTCCACCATCCAGCATTCGAGCCAGCAACTTTGCATATGTCTCACAACACCGCGCACACGAGAGCCTGGCATTGAATCAAATAACAAAACTGATGTTCGCGATTGGACGTCCCGAACGCAATGATCATTCTCACTCGGACTCGGGAAAGTCACGTGCCAGTCTATCTTAAGGTTCGATTGGCCTATAAGATCTTCTTGGCCGCATGAACCTTAAATGTGCACACTCGCCCCCCGAAGATCCATCGCAAAGATTCAAGGCCCTGACCATGATCGGACGGTCAGCCTTGCGCTCCCCACAACCACCAACAACTACCATAGTAACAGCCTCTCGTTGGGGAAGTCTGAGCACCAGTTGCCACTTCCCACTCCCCGTGCCAATCAGTCAGCGGCAATGTGCCGACGCCCATGTGCGCAACCAGCATTCGTTGGTGGACACCGCACATGACAAAGCTTGAAACAACACGACAGGCCAGGGATTGTCAAAATAGCACCCCAAGAAACAACCGCTGGCCTCCTCATTGGAGGGCATTGTTCTTTACTTGCTCCTGCGGCTCTAACCGAACCTTGTTTACCTAGTCCAGCTGCCAAGTTGGGCGTAGTCCGGCAGGGCCAAGCAGACCGTGGCGCGGGGAGCGTACCATCGCTTGAGCGCCCTGGCGCCTTGGACCTGTCGCTTGCATGTTTATATTTGAATAGTCTTGGTGATTCGCCCCAGGATGTCTCCGTATATAGACGGCCTCTGTCCTGAGGCTGGCGGAATGCGAAGGGCCATGGGTCGTGTGTGCACACTACATCCAGACAGTTGCAAGTTGATTATCGCAATAATTCACAATGACACTTAGGCTTCCTCTCGTTCGGGCCTTCGTGCTGCCACTCTTTCTTGCTTCACTGGTACCTCACACTGCTGCCATCGACTTGGACACCACCTCCTCCGAGTCGATTTCCTCCGCAGCCAAGCCCATCGCTGACTCCCTCGTCGCCTCGTACTACAATGCCTCCTCGACCGCAGGCGACTTCAACCAGCCACAGCCGTGGTGTGAGTACTAAATCCCTTTCAGCATCCTTCTGCCCAGGGCTACGACTTTCTGTCTTCCTGTCCTCAGTAATCTAACATTCTCCCAGACTGGTGGCTCTCCGGGAATGCCTGGACATCCCTAATGGAATACGAGGTCTTCACCAAGGACACCACGCACTCCTCCGCCCTCCGTACCGCACTCGCAAAAAACACCGGCCTCAACAATGACTTCGACGGCGGCTTCGCCAACGACGACCAAGCCTACTGGCTGTATAACGTGTTCACGGCCCTCGAATATAATTACGAGGCCTTGCCATGCACTACCACCAACGCAGACGGCACCTGCACCAACTCGTGGCTCAACATCGCTACCACCGCCTTCAACACCTTCATCGCGCGCTGGGACGCCGACGCCGGGACCTGCGGCGGCGGGCTCAAGTGGCAGTACCAACCGAGCGCCAGCGGGTACTTCTACAAGAACAGCGTGACCAACGGCGGCTTCTTCCAGATGGCGGCGCGGTTGGCGCGGTATACGGGCGATGTGACGTATATGAACCGGGCTGCGCAGATTTGGGAGTGGACGAGCGCTGTTGGGTTTATTTCGCCCGAGTTCAACGTGTATGATGGCGCCGGCGACGAGGGCACGGACAATTGCACCAAGATTGACGGGAATCAGTGGTCGTACAATGTGGCGACGTTTATGCATGGCGCGGCGCATATGTATGCAGCTACCGGCGACGTATTGTGGGAGGACCGCGTGAAGGGCTTACTGGCCGCGGCGAAGACGACGTTTTTCTCGCCGCCGGCGGGGAATGCTACGGGTGTGATGTATGAGCAGGTCTGTGAGGTGACCTCGGCCTGCTCGATCGACCAGACAAGCTTCAAGAGCTCGTTGGCGAGGTGGATGAGCAAGACGGCCGTGCTGGTCCCAAGTGTGAAGGACGAGATCATGGGGCTGTTGGCGAGCAGCGCGAAGGGAGCGGCGGCAAGCTGTACGATGGGGACTTCGGGAAACATGGTTTGCGGGATGAAGTGGTGGACCGCGGATGGCTTCGATGGGTACAGCGATTTCGGGTCAATGTTGAGTGCCTTGGCTATGGTCCAGAGTCTGTTGGTAACGAATGCTCCTCAGTTGGCCAAGTCGACACCATCATAGTGTGATGGACGCAGCGTTTGCGAACTGGGTGTGTCTCACCAAATCAACGAGACCGTCGCAAAATTCCAAGCTCTTCGTGCCACGGTGATCTACCTGCTGTATGGACTTGATAAAGCGGATGTGCCGCCATGCTTGCCTCGAGGAGCCTCAGTAACATGGCAATGCGAGCTCAGACATGCCATGAAGAAAGCAACAGGGACGTCGATCAAGCTTTTGTGGGTAGCAAATAAGCAGTCTACAAAGGTCCCTGCCAGATGTTTTGATGGAAGAACATAGTGGGTGCACCTAGAGGTGACCATGTGAGAGGTGATTAACCTGGAGATGATTTGGAGATGATTTGGAGTTGATTTTCAGGAAGGTGACCGTCCTAGATGTGATTGTTATGAAGATGAACATGCTACGGGCGAAGCTAAAAGCAGTACGGTATGATCTCACTGCTCGCAGAAGAGGGGAGGTAGACGACCAATACTTTTGGCGGCCACGTCCGTACTCGATGTGGCTCCACATCAGCCACCACGAACATAGCATTAGAGTCGTACCCAAGTAGACTTGGCGAGACGGTCCTCCGCTTCCAACACTCCAGCAGGGAAATGCAAGCCTCGTCCCCTGGCGCGACTTCCGCAGCGGGTAGAGCACAAAGGCGGAGTAGGATATCGGGCACAAACTCTTGACGCTTGTTCTCGCTGGCTCTTGGATTCCCTGGCTTCGTTCTCGTCTGGCTCGTGTAGGTACCGTAACCGTGCTCTAGCACACACACCGTGCGCAAGCTGTGCTCTCCAACCTGACCAATCTTGCGTGCCATTCTAAGCCACTCCTCTGAGCCCTCACGTTTTCCGATCCCGTCATGCCGGATCTCGGCCATGGTAGCCGTCCCCGTCCAGCCAAACAGGTCAAGGTAGCTATCTGAGACTTCTCCATGGGTATCCAGGCCCTTGGGAGCGCGATCGGCATCGCGCACTTTACAGAAAAAGCTGTGTCCCGATTTTGTGAGTTTTCGAAGGACGAATAGTAGTCGATTGGGCCTTCGATCGAAGCCCAGGAAAAGCTCGGAGCTCTGTAGCGGAACGGTCGCTGGGCTTGGCCTTCTGCGCATTTCCAATACAACGCCCGTGGCATATAGCAAGACTATATCCTTGCGAAATACAACGGCTCAGTAGCGGCTTTGTTGCAGCTAGTATCTCGCTCGCTGTCTTTCGCAGTCATGCGACCTGAAAAAGCCGTTGCGATGCCTGAGAGTGCTGGCAAAAGGTCCGTTTCATGCGTCAGTGCGAGCCGTGTATAGTCATGAACAAGGAGGGATCATAGCTCTGCCGTCGTCGCATCCGATGCGTTGGAGTTGTGAGTTCGAGTCGTCAGGTTTGACACGTTGCCACAAGCAAGTAATAGCGTGAAGCGTCGTCTGGTCTTCTCGATGGGAGCTTTGCCGGGCCTTTCGCGCGAGCCCTTTAGATCAGGCCCAAAATTGTAGACTGAGCAAGTCGTGTGACATTCCCATATAAGTTCCTTTGTGGCCCGAGTGTGCTACCCGGGGACTAGGCAGGCATTCTTGGAAGCACCACGCGCGTGACAGCACAGGATAGACCAAAGTTAGAATGTCAGCCTGGCCCACGCCCATGGAGCCGTAGTCACCAGCACGAGACAGTAAGTTACGAGTTTCGTGGGCTGGACGGAGGGCGAACTATCTTGCCAGTCCATTGAGTTCCGCGTGGTGCGGCTGGTTGAGTCGCGGGTGTGCCATCATAATGGGTTCTTGGAGGTGAGGGTGCGGTGTACCTGCTGTGTCGGTATTACGCCAGAGGTACGGTGACTCTTGAACGTGTGAGAAGTAACCTTCGGTACTATCTTGTGAGCCTGTAGCAGAGAGCGTGAGTGTTGCACTTTCGTAGACGAGAGCCATGGAGGCAGACTCTCGCTGCCAGTCCTCATCGTCATCTTGGACGATACAGAGACTGCCAACCCAAAGTAGGCTGTATCCTAAGTCCTTGGTGGCGTGTATAGCATCCTCAAAGGTCCTCGGCAGCTTGCAGATGTCGATGCCTGCACACATCTCGGTCATGTTCGCCTTGACCGTCTTATAGACAGACTCGCAGCCTCCCCAGCAGTGAGTGAGGGCCAGATACTTACGGCTCTTCAACTCTGAGGCTGCAAGCCAGGTATTTGAAGTGTTCAGCAGGCGGACTGAAGCTTTGGAGATAAGAAGTAGCCGCGTTCGCAGGTAATCCGAACCAGGCGCACATATCGCATCATGCTTCCCTGAACATTCCGCGAGTCGACTGCGAATCTCTGTGATAGCTATGGTCCTCCATATCTCAGGAGCTTCCGCATAGCCTCAGTCACTATCCTCCTCGATTCTTTCAACTCTTCAAAGTGTTTCCGGAAGTAACCACTCACAAGCACGAGTGGAAGACGTCGCTTCGAGCTCAATTCTCCCCATCTCTGGGCTGTCAGCGAACTCAAAAGCCACGTCAAAGTCTCTGGAGTATTCCCGCTTGGCCTTTGGCTCCCAAGGAATTTCGCAGTCTCGATACGCTGCAGGGCCAGATATCTGGACCTCCAAGTTTTGAGGGCGCCTTTCGTGCTGAGCCGCTCAGAAGGAGCGGTCGAGTCCATCTTGCGAGAGGGATTGCGTTCATCGAGGTAATTAAGAGCCTGAAATCAAATACGTGAGAGCGCTTGCTGACGTGCATTTGATTGTCGCAACCGAGGACAGTGACTGGCCGTCGCTGACAGCCTCGATGTTTTGTCATGCACGTTGGAGACCCAGTGCATCGAAGTCATTTTGCTGAGACGACCTTTGCCCTTCCGGCTGTTGCTAAAATGCCTGTCGAGATGAGTAGCATTGACCATCTGGGGCCTCTTCTTGATTACATGGATCGATGAACACAACGAGTTCGGGCCTTTTGGCTACGCTCCGCGCCATCGACGATCAGAAGCGGCCAAACAGCTAGCCGCAGTACACGCTTTCAATTCGCGCACTTTGGCTTATCTTGGATCTTTTACCGCGAAGCACGAGACATGTAAAAATAAAAATAAAAAGGCAGCAAGTTCGGAGGAATACGGCAAGTATTCGTCTGATTGTGGTAGTGCTGTAGAGGTGGAGATGTTTTCGGAGCGCTAAGCTCACTTGAAGGTCGTACCCGTGCAACACGTCGTACGTGCCTGTCCACAAATGCCACCCGTGCTTCTTTCTCTACTCAGTCCTGTCAGTCCTGTCATTCATGTATTCCAGACGCCAAGACCATCAACCAAGAATCTTGAAAGCGGCAATGACTCTGTCACGAACGGGAAACGGAAAGGTTGTGGGTCGCACTGAAGCTGCCCCGTTGCAACCCACTCACACACTTCCCCTGGCCGCATGCGCAACGAAGACGACTGCCAAGAGATGGAGACCGTATCTCTGGCAACCTCACAAAGCTTAGGTCTGCGCAGCGAATCGCCAGCGGAACAATATGTGGTGACAAGGTTCGAGGCTGGGAGGGTGTCCCGTTTAGCCTGAGAGTCTATTATTCTAGATCCACTGCTTCTCATAGCCTACTCGGCCATCATCAATGCTTTCCTGGGTATGCAATCGTAACAGAAACGACAAAACGCCTGTTGCTGCGTTGGCCACTCATTCCCAGCTCTATCACCAACCTGTCCGTGGGTATGTACATATGTGCGCACGTTGTTAGGACCCCGTTGTAAACCCCTTTTTGACGCCGTATTACTCCGTTCCGCATGCAGTAGGTGGTTTTACCTCGCCTCGCTTGAAAGAAGAAAAATGACGACGAATAATGTTTGTACAAAAGAAGATGAAGATATCTCACCGTGACGGAAAAACATGCCACGGCGAGTTGAAAGGCTCAGAGCGATGCTAGGCTCCAATGTGTCTTTCACTCTCGGGCTTCCAAGTACCTGTGTAAAGCAGTCAGTCATCAAAATTGCCACAAGGCTTCATGCGGATGCGTGCAGAGGGAACTTACCCTCGAAGTCGTGTTTCACAAAAGCCATCTCATCGTCGTACTCGCCGGCACCCATCTGTCCCACGCCTGGCGAGAAGCTAGTGATCGGGAGCACAATGACATCGCCCACCTTCTTGGCGGCCGTCATGCCCGTAAAGTTGTGCCAGTCTATCGGCCCCTTGCTGTTGCTCATGTCGAAATACCGCGCATCGTTGAAGTATGCCATGATGACGTCCGTCCAGATTGCTGGACCTGTGAATTCTATCACATTTTTATCCTTAAATCCAGAAAGCAGGCCCGATCGTTTCCTTTTCAGGGTCTCCTGTGTGATCTCGGCCACCACCTCTCTGAGAACGGGATGGCCGGGCTTCGACTGAATCGTCCACTGGCAGAATTGAATTCGTCTGCTGTACCAGTCGTGCCAGTCTGCGCGGTCCGGGTCGGCCTCGATGCCGATGACCAACCCTACGGCCTCGCGCGGGACGCTCTCGGGGATCCACTCGACAGCTGACTTGAGCGCAGAGGTGTCGATATCGCTGTAAACGCCACCGCGCGCCAGCAGAATTAGGTAGCGGAAGAAGTCGGCCTTGAGTACGGGCAACGGCATGGCCTCGTATGCCTCGAGCACCTCAGGCACGGCAGCGTAGAAGAGCTTGACCATGTTGGCGGCGACAGCGTCGGTTATGACCTCGTGCACGAATCCTGGGTGCTTCGAGGACCAACTGGCCTCCTCCTCGCGGAAAGTAAACTTGCTGTCCGAGGGCGTGTACTTCCACGTTTGCCAAACGTACGCGGGGAATTTGGTTTCGACATCGTAGGGGTATTGGTACGCGAGCTTTTCGACAAGTGACATCCTCGATGGATCCTGTAGGGGCTTTTGCGCGGCTGAACCGCCATTGCTTGCTGCTACTGCGTCAGGCGTACCTGTCGTGGTGGAGGTCTGGCGCGAGGAGTCGGGGACGTTCTCGGTTTTCGGGAAGGACTGTTCTATTGTGTCGGAGGGCCCTGGGGCTGTGTGAGAGCGCGTTAGGAGGTAGAATATCGTTATGAAGGTCGCGGCTGCGATTAGGGCTCTCTTGAAGGTGAGCATGATGGGCGAGACTGTAGGAGGGTTCGTGCTGGTTCTAGAGCCGGATCGCTCGCGCGCGCGCCGTGGAGCTCAACTGGATCTAACGATCGCCCAGCATCGGCCAGTTGGGTTCGAGGCGGGTGATGGAGGTGATCGGAAGTCAATTGCCTTGCTCGCCGCGGGGATGTCGTCGCCGGAGCTCGATGAGATGCCTTGTGGAAACTGCGCGTGAAAGGTGAGGACTCGTCAGCGTCAGGAAATTGGCTGGCTATCAGTGGAGACTTGGGGAGACTAGTCAAGTCGTTTGAAGTGACCAAAAGCAGATAGTAGGGTATCGAATAAACGTGTCCGTCTGATATGGCTGCAGATGTTTGCGAGATATGAAGTGTGAAGTGGTGAATGCTTGGGAGGAGGAGGAAGTTTCGAAGCTGTTGCTCGGCAGGAGCGACAAGCCAAGACCTGGGCCTAAGCAGGCAACTCGCGGGTTTTTGATGTCAACGGTGCCATTCGCCAAAACTTTGAGGGAGTGGTTGCGGTGCTGTGCCGCTAGGTTTCAGCGGGTAGCGTGCCGTATGCGGGCAGGGCGGTGCTAGGAACCCCCTGAACCTAGACATGATCGGCGGTGCCACGCTTCCGGACGTCAAAAATTCCAAGGTTCTTGATGGCCTTTCAAACAGTGCATAGAACATACTCAAAGGTCCAACACTGTTATGGCTGTCACCGTCGATTTGGCTTAAGTCGTGATATCACTTCTTGCGGCCACTATAATTGCTCGTCTCCGAGCTCAGCATTCTTCAAGTGGCAGGTAGCTAGATAGCGAGCCTGCGATAAGGCCGCGCAATCCGAAATGCATGTTCCTCCTCGGGTAAACGGCATTCGATGCACAACTTCACGGACTCTTCCCATTGGCACCGCCCAGGGTTACACGCATTAGGCCGCTTGCGTGTCGATTTGCACATCCTTCTCATCCTATCGGACAGGTGGTGCATCGATACGTCCGACGATACAGTTACGCAGCCTAGCTGTAGCTTGCCGGCGGTGGGACTTAGCCTTTCAAAGCTTAAAACCGAGTACCATATCTGGCCCGTTTCGACGATTGTCTTAGCTAAGAATAGGCACTCACTGTTTCGTTCAGATTAAACATTGATCAAGCAAGCAGTACTAAATCTCGCGCTCCAAATGACAAAATCCTCACAGTCGTTTACACAGAACAACCGCAAAATTTCCTCGGCTTGCGCATACGGTTTCACAAGCTCGTTACGTGTCAAACAGCGGAGCAAACACTGCCATCCCGAGTCCACGAAGCTTGTCCTGCTTCTATACTCGTCGTGGCGGTGCTGACCTTGAGAGCCACCAACGAGAGTCAGGATCCTTGCCTGAGCCGGGCCATTGGTGAGGCTCAACTAAGCGCCAAGCTTTTCGTCCCGGATCGTGGGAATTCGCCAAGGCCTCGTGCCGAGCCTTGGATATGCAAGGGCCATCACACAATCACCTACCCATACAGGACCACAGATTTGAAAATTGAACACTTCCAGAAGAAGTCCTGAACAATCAACATGCAACTTTCTAAGACAGAAGCGATTGACCCTGTGGTTGTTATCTCAAGACTGGTTATACAAATATCCCAAAAGTACTTATCCCAAGACACGTCAAGCCAAGACTCGTGAACCCAAAGGTGGTTATCTCGGAGGAGGTGGTCATCCTGAGACCCTGTCCGCCTTTCAAATCCGCGCTCCTACCATAGTGGCGAGTATTATCGCATCGCGCCTTGTTGAGAGACGACAGTCTCCGTATATAAGACTACGAAAAGTGGACAAGTGCTCGTTTGACCGAAAATCAAAGGGCTAAAGGCAGCACAATTCGACTTCCATTATCGCATATAATGTGAATGACCGCACGAGAATATTGAGTATGGCTTAGCCTTTTCTCGAGGGCAACATGTAGTCACTCTACTCCTACGTCTATGTTGCTGGGCTATTGATTCCTCCTCTCTGAATAGCACAGATCCACTGAGACCATGTGTCTCAGGCCATGACAGTACATTCCATGGGATTGTGACTCGGTTCAACACTATATTGTACTAGTAAATTCTTGCTTGTTACAATTACTCGCTCCACAGTTTTGTCAGCCCTGGATGCCGTACCGGAAACGACTACAGGTCCAGAACGGGTACAATAAAATTTATAGTATTAACATATGCAACTATTGCGGTAGCCGCAACCACAACCATTCTGGGTGAAGTTAAGTGATTCTAAGTGAAGTATTGAAAATCATCTCCGTTTGTTACAGCATGAAGGCTTGCCGACGCAGGTCTTTGTGGCGACACCTCCCGGAGTTGTTTACTTATCTTTTACGGGAAAACGGCGGGCGGACCCTGGCGCGCTTACTCCACAATAATATTTTAACGTAACAAAGTACGCCACGACTACCGACTATGTTGATTACCTCGACTCGGGAAGCAGTCGCAGGTTCTATAATATAGAAGTGGTTGTGAGTACTGCAATTGTATGATACTATTATCCAATTTGGCAATCCTTTGCGGGCCTCTAGCGTTCCTCAGTACTTCGTGCAAACCGATATAAGCTAGGATGCAATTCTGTCAGAATCTTGCGCTATGGGAATAAAAGAGTGAAGGAGGGTTCCCTGAGGAGATTTACGGTTAATAGAATTGCCCAATTGTGAGAAGTCCCATGCTTTCTATAGCGAGCAGCCACAGGTGGGTACAATATGACCATATTGCAGCACAATAGAAAGAAAAGGTCTTCCTTCGGAATAAGCACGCGGTCACGCTACGGACCTGCCTGGTAAATAGACCGTGGCACGTGGTTCTGTAACCACCTGTCGGGCGTGACGATTACAGTGTGTGCTTCTGACATCTTCACCACTATTATGGAAGGCTCTGGCAACAATTAACTGAAGTGAGCTTAGCTTCACTGCCACAGTTTCGCAAACACTTCTGCCACACGGACTCCCGTCGACTGCAGCTCAAAATGCTGTTCATTCCCCATTTTCTTTTCGTTTTTCTCTCCGATCGCGATCGAAACTTGACAAGATGGTTACCAACCTCAACAAGCGCAAGTCCACTGGCAGACTCAATGACTTCGTGTCACCTAAACGGCGAGCTGGTCAAAAGCTACAGCCTGGCATCGCTTACTCGGCGAAGCGGCTAGTCATGCCCAGTGCCGACTGCACACCAGACCTGGAAGGACTGCCGGACGAAATTATTCTTCAAATCGCACAGGACGTCGTTAACGATTGGACACGGTCGGAGGACCTCGTCCACTGGGTCGACTACACCTGCAACGACAGCAATGCCCAGATTCACCGCCAACATCTGTTGAACCTACGCAGAGTCTTTCGGAAGCTCAGACGAATATCAGTGGAAGTGCTTTATCGTCGGGTCCAGCTTCGTTACGAAACGCTCTGTCGCCAATTTTTTCAACACTCTCAAGGAATAAGCCTCCATTGCTCGACTAGTCAAACAAGTCACGTGCCCGGACGCAACTCTCAACAGGCTCCCGTACATCTTCACGTCTCGCGACACAGATCCAATGGCAGCCATCCTCGCTCATCTCCTGCACATCAAGGCCCTTTCGTTGCGGTAATACTGCTACCAAGGCCCACTTCAGGCTGCGGGAAAGTCATTTGCTTTTATCAAAAGCTTCACAGTGTCCCCTAGGAGTTGCGAGGCCAGCATACGGGGATGGCGCTCACGCTCTGAGCAAGCCTCAGGTTTCTATTCCATCAAAGACTGCCTCGCCGTTGGTTATTTGCCCGCTCTTGCAAAGCTCGAGATCTTATGCTATGCCGGGAGCTGGCAGATTCAGCTTGTCAATGGACAAGTCAGCAACGCGAATGGCATCGAAGAGAAGCTCATCCACTCTCTCATCACAACTGTCGAGAAGGGCGACGGCTGGTGGGCCCTGATGAGCCTGATGGCGATACCATCCTGGCATTTTACCCAATTGCGAAAACTGGTACTTGCAGGACCACGATATTGGCCAGGCTCACACTATGAGCAATCCACACTTGTCTACGCGACCAGTGCAGGCTGGAACCTTGACCACTTCCTGAGCACCACCGATACTGCGTTGGAGATTCAAGACTTGGAGTGGCATGAGCCCTTGAGGCACCTCCCACAGCTTGGGCCGAACCGCCTTCAGTGCATAAAGCTTCTGTCTTGTCTTCGCGAACTGAACATTTCTCTCGATGTGCTTTTCCTCTCATACAGACACTATGCCTTCGAATTCTCGGAAGACAGGCCACGGTGGAGGATAGCCAGAGACTCAAAGACAGAGGAATCCCACACTTTCTTACCCAAGTCGCTCACCATACTGCACCATACTGCTTCTCAGTCAGAGAATCATTCCTCTTGAATGGCTACGGATTTGGGAAATCGACGGTCACATGTACTCCCGGTATGCGACGATGGTGGTCAAGAGTCATAATGTTGCCGTCTGGAACTTGATATCTACGCTACGGAACCCCTGGCTTGAGCTAGGAAAAGAGTTTTGGTTCAAGCGGGACGTCGGCGTAGAGTGTCAGTCAGAGAGGTGCAAGGACTCGGTCCGCCAAAATAGCAACGAAATGGTTGAGCGTCAGTCTCGAAACGACCTTGGCAAGAAATTCGCCCGTGTGCAAGATCTGTACCCTCCGAAAGGAGATCCTGAACCTAGGTTCCAACCTGGGCTCTCTGAGCTCTCAAACGCCAGCCAACCTTGGAAGACGTCGAAAACGTTAGAGGCAGACCGCACGCCTCTGAGTTACAGGAGCTATAGCAGAGGCCGGCATACAAACTCAAGCATAGTACTGCGGTCTGTACTGCACATACAATGCTGTATGTTGTCTTATATGTGAATAATTCTATATCTTTGGCGAGAAATCGTATAATGTTAGTAATCAATCTTCAATATTGTCCCTTCAATTAGAAGCATCTGAAATGTTGAACCTCTTCCCTCTGCTTTCTAAAGTTGGGTCTCCTTCCATGATTTACTGTTCCTTGGGCTACTCTCCCTTTGGGTCCCCTGCCTGGGTTGGCATAACGAGAGTAAAATAGAATACAATTTGTACAGCACTAGGTAGGTAGCTATGATAAGAAACACTATGTAAAGGTCAAATAACATGTGTTACGCTCGCATCACTGCTCACGATTGGATAACATTTTGGCAGGAAACGTATCGGCTCGTAGTTTTGTGTATTCCGAAAAGAATATCCATCCATTTCATCGAAATACTGACGTAGATACACTGTTCTCTCGAGTTACATTGGTTTACAAGATACTATGCCACTTGCTGTGGATCTAGACGATGCCAATGATCGAGGAAGTAGGCGAAACTGTCTCTGCAATGTCCACGGGCAAGCCACAGTTTCAAGACAAGGAAAATCTATGTTATACGGACAAGTGCTACAGACTGCTTGATTTCTAGAGCCTATAATTTAGAAATCTAGTTTGAGGCAGACGTTCACCACTGAGAAGGCTAGCATTATTATTGGGAGAGTGTGAGGATGCTGGTGCATAATGGGAGCAAGGCACTGTTCAAGATGGAAGCTGGGGAGGTTGTCTGACAACGTTTGGAACACTATTTAGAAACAAAAAGAGACTGATAGAACATAGCACAAGAGACCAAGACTCAAGATCGAACATTGGTAACTGTCAGTATGCTGTGAAATCATTCATCGACATGGAGGCTGAGTCCTAAGGCCAACCTGGGAGTCTACTTCCATTATCGTCGAAGACATGGAGCTCTTTCACGTCGCCTGTTCATCCGGACATGACGTTCGAGCAGGAGCTCGCGGCCAAGATTGCCTACGCTGAGAATAAACTCAATGCCGGGGGCACCAACGCATATATGAGGGAACGGTGAATGGAATTGCAATTGGCAAATGCATACTACAATTTCCGCCGGTAGCAAGGCGAAGAGGTCCGGGCCATTCATATTGTTGATTGTGGTAGACGAAATGCACTTGGAGATGTGGTGGACGGAGACAAGAATGACACAAGTACATGTGGCTGATGCCGAAGTGCTGAAAGCTCTATACCCACTCTGCCACACGTGTTTCTGAGCAGTATATGGGCCGCAAGGGTTTGAGCATCAGCCTTGCTATTGCGGCACAGCCTCGAGCGGATCACATCCACTCCATATTACAGGCCAAGAATGAACACATTTCCACAAGAGAGACAATAGTCGTGAACTCGCGACTTTAGGGAATCCCAAAGGGTAGGTTGTGATTTGACTTAAGCTGTGCTTGGAGCATTATCATAAAGCTTTCAGCACATTAGCAAGCTTGCGATGGTACTCGTGCGTTTCGAGCGCCAGGCCCATGTCAAAGAGGATTTGGGTATCGCCGCCATCGCTTGTCGTAACTAGTTGTCGATAGGCGTCAGATTGGGGTCCCAGCACACGGGCTTGTACTCCTCCGTCTGCAGCTCCTGCACCTCCTCCACCGTCAGCTCAAAGCTGTATACCTCGGTGTTGTCCTTGATTCGCTGGGGCGTTACACTCTCTGACACAGATATTAGCTCTCTCCCTATCACTCCCCTCGCAGCTCAACCAACACCAGACTTACTTGGCAGCGGAATGTAACCCTTCTGCAAGCTCCACCTGATCAAGACCTGCGCCTCACTCACGCCATACTTATCCGCCAGCTTCTTCAGCACCGGCTCGCCCCAGCGGTCGCCGCGCACAAGCGGCGAGTACGCCTCAATGCCAACGCCGCGCGCCTTGCACCACGCGACGATGTCCTCACGCGCGCACCACGGGTGGATCTCCCACTGGCCGACGCTCAGCACGCCACCCTTGCCGGCGCCGCCACGCTCGGTTTCGAGTTCCTTGATGTGCGTCTCAAGCTCGTCGAGATGGTGCACGCCATAGTTGGAAACGCCGATGGAGCGCACTTTGCCTTCCTCGACGCACTCGACGAGGCCTTTCCATGCGGCTTTGCGGGCGGCGGAACCGCCGTACTAGGGGTGCCGGGTCAGCGATCTCGAAGGGGTTTGGTCGTGGGTACATGGGACCCTGACGAAGGGAGCGCGGCCTTACGGGAGCGTGCAGGAGCATCAGATCGATGTAATTCAGCCCTGTGATCTCGAGTGTCTTGTTGACCTGCTCCTTGGCGGACTCATAGGAGAGGGTGCGTCCGGGAACCTTGGAGGTGAAGAAGATCTGGTCGCGGGGGATCTTGTCGCTGATCTTGCGGATGGCGGCACCGCAGCCGGCCTCATTCCTGTACACAGCTGCAGAATCGATCTGTGCATGCTGTTAGACTCTGTGCCTCCCTGAGGTGGTACAATCTGGTGACAGCTTCACATACGTGTCGGTAGCCGTGGTTCAGGGCTTGGATGCAGACGTCCTCGGCAACATCCTCGGGGCTGTCGTATCACGGCTTGTGGTCAGTCACGAGCCTCGAGGCCGCCATCGGCATGTGGTGCAACTGCATATCGTCACTCACGTCTGCCAGAGACCATAACC
This sequence comes from Plenodomus libanotidis, assembly GCA_022609195.1. Taxonomy (NCBI): domain Eukaryota; kingdom Fungi; phylum Ascomycota; class Dothideomycetes; order Pleosporales; family Leptosphaeriaceae; genus Plenodomus; species Plenodomus libanotidis. The sequence goes on along the minus strand of JAGKQA010000153.1, from coordinate 4,390 downwards.
CAAGAGTGGGATCTCATGGCCGCTGTTGAGCTTGACCTTGGTCTGGAGGCTGAAAGAAAAAGCCATTGCGCGATGACATGTGAGGTTGGGCTTTTCCTGTCGGGAGACGAGTTGGTCAAGTCGACGAGACACGACGAGATATGAGCAGGCACGAGTATTTATTGCTTCAGGTCTGAAACAAATATGGTTTGTATGTTTGATGCTAGTACCTAGGTGTCCTTGCATCACCGCCGATGACCGGACCGGACAGCGTCAGACCGGCTCGGTTTCCGAGCATGACTGCCTAGGTATCTATGTGCTATTAGCAGTCCACAACTCTCCATCGTTCAACCTCCTCCGTGGAATGGATGGCCATTGCAGTTCGCATATGCCGCTGTCCGGAAGATGCAGAGTACTAGTACTAAGTACCTACATGTAGGCGCCCCATCATTTACCCCACAGAGTACTTACTGTAACAGTAGTACCCAGGTAGAGAGCAGTGCGGGGTACATACAGTAAGTGCTCAAGTGGCAGGAGTACTGCGGCTGTCTGTCACAACTCCGTCAATGGCTTGATGAGTTACCGTAGTCGACCTTTGCTCTTATTTTCTTCTTTTGCGAGCTCCCCATCTTTGAACTGCTCTGCCATTCTGTACTGGCAATTATGCTCTTCGAACCGTCTTGACGTCATGTCTCCTACACTGGCTCTGAGACTTGGCATCAACCACGGACTGGAGACAAGGACGGGCGGTACTCTGTGCACGAAATGGAGGGCATTGCGGGGCCTCAGCTGTCACGATGGGACCGGAGCTGGCTGCGGCTTGTTGTCAAAGACTCAAGCGAGACTCTCCAGCAGTTTGACACGGAGCATATCACAAGGACCCAGTGAGCCTCCGCTCATCCCTCTCACAATCCCCGACAACTTCGCCAAGATTGTTTCGCAACATGGCGACAGACCCGCCGTGATCGCGAGAGAGGCAGACTTGCCCGGCTCGGGCAGCGCAACCAAGGAGACGACGCTCACATTTGCGGCCTTGGATGCCGAGTCCAACACCTTGGCTCACGCGCTCAAGGCCCTCGGAGTGAGGAAGGGCGACAGGGTGGCCGTCAGTCTGGGCAACACGGTTGAGCACGCGGCCGTGACCTACGGCCTATTCAAGCTCGGGGCAATCCTGGTACCGTTGAATCCAGCGTTCAATGCATCCCAGGTGGGCGCGGCTTTGTCGCATCTCGGAGTCGAGACCTTGATCATCGGGGCTGTCACCGACAGAGCATATAAGCCTGGCCAGGGAATGAGCAATCTGGAATTGTTGAAAAGCTTGGTCCCTGATCTGGAAGGTCGCGAACCCCAAAGCGCTCAGGTTCCGGCTTTGAAGAGGGTTGTCGTGCTGGACAACACCGAGTATCATCCCTCAGTGAACTTCCCACTCGCCAGATATCCTTCGTTGACCCTTTTCTCCTCGCTCACAGGGACTTCATCCCTGAGCAACACCAGAGCCGTGGTTCCTGATGCGCCCCTAGACCCTGATGACACAATCAATATCCAGTTTACCTCCGGGACCACTTCTCACCCTAAAGCCGCCATGCTCACGCATACGAACATCCTCAACAATGGCTACTTTATCGGCGGCAGGATGGGCCTGACTCCTTCCGACCTAATCATCTGCCCCCCGCCATTGTTCCACTGCTTTGGCTGCATCTTAGGCTACATGGCCACCATAACCTCAGGTGCCGCAATCCTCCTCCCGTCGCCAGCATTCGACCCAATGGCCAACCTAAGAATGGCACTCGACCATCGCGCCACAGGCATGTACGGCGTAGCGACCATGTTCGTCTCCATGCTTGAACTGCTCGACAAGGTCGGCACCAAGGCGAAATTCACTCCCGCCGAGATCGACCAGCTCCCCACACACCTGCGCAAAGGCATCGCCGCCGGCTCCTCCGTCCCCGAATCGCTCATGCGCAAGCTCTACGACAGGCTCGGCCTGAACGAGCTCGTTATCTGCTACGGTATGACCGAAACCAGCCCCGTCTCGTGCATGACGGCACCCAGCGACCCCCTCGACCAACGCACCGGCAGCGTCGGACGCGTCATGCCGCACACGCGCGTAAAAATCGTCGACCCGTCAGACAGGACCAAGATCCTTCCCATCGGCGAGCGCGGCGAGCTGGCCGCTAGCGGCTACCTCGTCATGCAGGGGTACTGGGGCGACGAAGCGCGCACAGCAGAAGTGCGCATCCTCGAGCCTGACAACAACAACAACAACAACAACAACAACAACAACAACAGCGGCAGCAGCAGCACCGAGCCTACCAGCGCAGTGGGCGAGCCGGCGAGCACCACCGATCGCTGGTGGTTGTACAGCGGCGACGAGGCGTCCATGTCGGCGGACGGCTACGTAACCATCACGGGGCGCATCAAAGATCTAATCATCCGCGGCGGCGAGAACATCCACCCGCTCGAGATTGAGAACGTGCTCTTCCAGCACCCGCTGATCGCCGAGGCGAGCGTCGTCGGCGTGCCGGACGCCAAGCTGGGCGAGGTGGTGTGTGCGTTCATCGTGGCGCGCGCGGGCGTTGCGACGGAGGATGATCCGACATTTGGCGAGGAGGGCTTTGCGCGGTCGGAGTCGCAGGGGATGCCGCTGCTGCGAAAGGATGATGTGCGCGAGTGGGTGCGCAGTCGTCTGAGTGGGCATTTGGTGCCCAAGTATATCTTCTGGACGGATGATTATCCGAAGACGGCTAGCGGGAAAATTCAGAAGTTTAAGTTGCGGGAGGCGGCAGGAGACTTGATTGAGATATATACGGGAAAGGGAGATGTGGAGGAGAAGTATGACGAGGTGCTGAAGAAGCGGCTCAAGAAGGGAAAAGGAGCTACGAATAAAGAGTGATAGGGAGTGTTGGTTCATAGAGTTCACGTAGCATTCACTTGCGAAGCATTATTCGTCCACGCACAATTCCACAACGCCGAGCGTCGAAACCTTTTCACCAACCAAACTTACTCCGCCGGCCAGTTATTCCTAAAATTGACCGTACTCCCATTCGCACTCCTAGCAATATCCCGCTCACTCAAAAACACCACATACTTCGCGACGCTCTCCAGTGGGACCGAATGCCTCGCCCCATCAAACGCCATGACCGTGCTCGTCATCCGCGCATACGCCGCCGGGTCCATCACCTGGTGCTTCATCCCATCAATCATATTCGTGTCCATCCCGCCAAGCGCCAATGCGATACTATAAATCCCTTGGTCGCCGTACTGTGCCGCCGTGTTCTTGCTCAACCCTAGCAGCCCGTGTTTCGACGTTGTGTACGCCGCGCCTGCCAGGTGGCCACGCAGCGCCGCCGACGAGCAGATATTGATGATAATCCCACCAGCGCCCTCGCCTTGGGCTAAGAACTGCTTGACGGCCGCTTGGCTTAGCAAATATGGCCCGAGGAGGTTCACGTTCAGCACGCGGTCCCACATCGTACGGGTGCACTCGCCCACGCCGCTGAAGTCATCTATGAGGCCCGCGTTGTTGACGAGAACGTCCAGTCGGCCGAAGCGGACGAGCACGTCGGCGAGGAATTTCGCTAGTGAGGTGGCATCCGTCACGTCGGCTGCGGTCGCGAGGAAGCGCGTGTTGGCATGGCCCGCCTCGGTCCATTCGGCGGCGGTGGATTCGAGGCGGGTGGTGTTGACGTCGCAAATGGCGACGTTAGCGCCGGCGGTGAGGAAGGCGGTTGCGATGGCTTTTCCGAGGCCGCCGCCGCCGCCCGTTATGAGGACTGTTTGGGGTGTAGTGGACATTTTGGTGGTCCGTGTGAGTTTGGCGGTGCAGCTGAAGCAGTTTACGAAGTTGGCAAGCACAAAGCCTGTGCTGCGGGGCATAGGTTGGGGTTTATATACTTTTCACCTAGCATTTCACGATGCGCTCTTTAAGAACAGGGAGGACGCTGTCAATCTCCACGAAACCCACGCACGTTTACTGTCGCACTCGGTTTCGGGGACGGTGAAGGCCCCGGGTCTAGGATTTGAATTCGGCAGGGCGGTGTCGCTCAAATTGCGGTATAGAGTGCGGCGGCGCTTGATGGGCGGCGCTGGGACAGCATGTAAATTATTGATACACTTCAAAATGCACCAGAAACCCGTCAGATAGCTGCTGCATTCGCAGCTCGCTTGCTCAGGTTTCTGGAGGAGAACGGATAGTGGCAGGCCTTATATAAATAGCGGCAGGCCCTACTAAAATGTTCTATCTTAATAATCTCTTTATAATATTAAGATGTAATTTCAAATTGAATTCTTATGGTATTTAATTAAGATATTCCCAAAGTTATAAGGTAGAATTATAGTTATAATACTTATATATAATATTTTTATTAAGAAAACAAATATTTAGCGCTTATATATAAATAAAATCGATGCT